>JANHAO010001770.1:0-31624 GCA_026873985.1 Saraca asoca
ATATCCAATTTCACAGAATGTATAGTCCAGGATGCAATAGAACTCAATCAAATTGGTCTAGGGCACCCATCCAGACTAACATCTTGATATACACTGATAAGGGAATTCATGCAATAGATCGGATGTATATATTGGTGGAAGTCCATGTGAACAGTGTGACAAGCTGCAAGACTATGTGAGCATGAAAAGTGTAAGTGTTGAAATTTTCTACAATTACACGTCTTTTCGTTGAGGTTTACAATTTGTGTGTTACCTCCTTTGTTGGTGTGTGCATCGATTTTTGTCTCAACTTGTAAAATTCCATTAAGCCTGTTATAAGTATGTATTGAGAAAGTATTAGCCTTTTTGAAGTTTTTCTGCAGAGCAAATATAAGATCATTTGTGTATCTATGCCCAACCGAAATTCTTTCATCGGTTTCCTAATCCCATGACACAAAGTAGGCCATCAACTAGTAGAAGGTACTTTGCACCAATGCAATGATGGGTAAATTCCATGTGGTTTTAAAAACACCATTGACCGCTTTTGCTAGGTTAGTTGTCATGTGCCTAAAGCATCGCCCATCATTAAATGCTTGTGCCCACTTTTCTTTTGGAAGTACCTCCTCCCATCGGCTTGCATCAGCATTCAAGGATGACAACTTGGTGAGTCTGAGATCATACTTCTTTGGTTGCTCCTCATACCTGGCAATAATGATTATAACAATTAAACCAAAGCATGTGAACTTAACATAAGCATATACAGTGGTAGGAAATAGTTACCTATGTTTGTAACATGTCTTTTAAGGGTTGTATTCTTGAAGTAGAACGATGACTAATTAAATCTATTCTCAGCTTCAACAATTATAAATGCAACTAGCAATACTTTGTGATTCCCATCTTGTGTGGTTGCAATTAGTGAGTTATGCTTAAATTTCCCATACAAAAAGATTCCATCGATTTGTAGCATCAGCTTACAAAAAGGAAATGCATCAATGTAAGGTTTAAATGCCCAAAATAGCCTCTCAAACTTGACATTGTTAGGGTCAGGATATTGTTCTTGATATGAATCTCTAGTTTGCAATTGCACAATTGTCTCTTGGTTCTCTTGTTTCATTACTACCAACCACTATGGCAACTGGCAGTACAAGTCATCCCAATCACCATATATTTGACTAATAACATTCTATTTTCCTAGCCAAGCTTTCTTGTAGGAAACTTGGTAAGAGAACTATGATTTGATTGTCTATATTATCTCTACCACAAGACGGTTCGATGTGGTTCTTTCTTACTCCACACAGCATGAGGCAATGAAATTAGAGTCTAATCTCCTGTGATCTTGTGACACATTTGTAGAGACATAGGTATGGGGGCCATTATATCTTCTAACAACCCAACAAAATATCTTCAAATTAAATCTTGCACTGAGCTTCCAATTGCATTTTGTACTATATTTTGTGTAATGTAGTCGGTTTTGATTCTTAGGTCTTGTAATTTTGATGCATACTAATTGCATATCGTTTCAACACTAGCAGCACATCTTCTTTGCTCTCATATTTCAAACTGACATAAAACTCTTGCCCATTAGTCCATGTGAGATTTTCAACCAGTTGATGTTTAGGCCTATCTAATGCTTCCCAATTGACATACAACATATGTGATGGCAGAGGTACATATGGCTATAATGATTTGGTAACTCCCTCCTCCTCTTTAACTTCAGGGCCATCTAATAGCAATTCCTCATCATCCTCAACATTTTCATATAAACGGGCTATGTTGGGTAGGTCTGGATATTGCTTGTCATCACATTGCATTACAATGCCTACCATATCATGGTTTGATGGGCCACTAAAATTGTGGATACTCAGGTAGTAATTTTGTTGAGAGAATATTTCCATGTGTTGAGAATTCAAATCTATTACTTCAAGAGCATTATTTCCAAGTTGATATGTCATATTATTCTCTTCATTTTCTTTGTTGTCCATTTCAAACTCAATATATAATTCAAATCCACCAAGTTTGGGAAATTGATCATGACAGCAAAACATGGCGTTCACATCATCATCATCATCAAGTAATCTAAACTGTTAGTAACATATAGTATTATGGCACAATATAGGAAATCTATACGTAATGGATGAGATATATCTCCTAGCTCCTACTTTCAACTTTGACACAATTTTCCTCCTAATATCATCTAATATTGTATTCCTGTCTATCCAAAAGGCTCTTGGATTTGGACATTCAAAGGTCAACCCTTCAAGACCATCATATATTTTTCCATCACTTTAAATCACTATAATTGATTGTGTAGACATTTTTGAATCTAGACAATTATAGTAAAGTTGGTATAAAATAACTAGCCAATATACCACAAATAATTATATATTTTTCAAAAAGAAATGTTATGGGAACTAATACATGTTTTCCATTAGATCAAAGTATCAATGTCTCACTGAAAAATATATAATGTATATGTCTCCTTTTTAAATAAAAAATTAAGTAACACAAATCTCGTATGAATAAAAAATCCATAATACATACAATATCAAAAAAATTCTTCCATGGATAAAAAATTCAAATAATAGAAATGTAATTTAAATACAAGCTAGTTAAAACTATACCTAAAAAGATTAACTTTTTTATAAATATTGAATATAATAATTTTTAATGAAAAAAATAATACTAGACAAAAAAATCTACATAGAGTAATCACGTAAAACCAAACTCAACTGCTAATTAATTCTTTCATTTTTTTCACTTAATCTCTGTTTCACATTTTATTTTTGTTCCACTATCATAATGATTCAAAAAGTAAAATCACTAAAACCTTAAATTTTTTACAATTATTAATGTGAGAAAAAAATACAAATAAAAAAATCTACACAAAATATTACTGCATGATAATTATTCAAAATCAACGCTTCAGTAATCATGCAAAACTAAACTTAACTACAGAATAAAAAATTCAAATAATTCTTAAATAAAAATAATAGAAAACAAGAATACGGAAACTTACCTCAAATTGGTTGGTGGAAAATATGCAAGATAAAGATGAAGTTGAAAGAAGATAAAGAGGTTTTCGATTGTTGTAGAAGAAAAAGGAAGAAGATGGTGTAAGTGAGAAATTGAGGAAGATGACTTTAATAAAAGAAAAACAAAAATAAAATTTTACCTTTCTCAAGAGTGTATAATAAAAACTATACACCAAAAGCCTTCATATAGCCAAGCTGGAGTTGCACTGCCACTATATAAATAGATAGCAAAGTGTTGCTAGTAGTAACGTTTTTTGCCATTGCAAATAGCATTGCTGCCAGCAACGCTAAGTATGCAGTCTACATGGCAGCAGTTTTGTCACAGGCAGCGTTGTCCTCTTCCCCTGGCCGCTGCACATCTCTCTCAACAACATTCCCCAATTAACACCCCTCCTATGGAAATAGTTTGGTTTCAACACTGAACTGGGAAATAGTTTTTTTTCCCACACTTCTACGAGCAAAAAGCCCTATATCCTTCCGATTACTTTATTCTTAAGAATACCACAGGCTTAGAGGCATGTTTTTGCATCATAATATTTTTGTACATTTACTTTTAGAATCTATTATTCATTTAAATTTAACATAAGATTTATAATCAGTTTGTTTAGGTGAAAATAGTTTTTTGGGAAACTAGTTTCTTAATTTTCCTATATTTTGACTTAATAAGAAAGGTGATCAATAGAAAGTAAATTCTAATCAATAAAAAATGATAGTGTATTAAAGAGAAGGTTACTTTTCATTGGAATTAAAAGAAATTACTTTACCAATTCACGTTGTACCCTTTCTATACTTTATTTATTTTTCTCTTTGCCACAATCTCCCTTCTATCTTTCTCTTTATGTCATCTCTACTTTTCCTTCCCCCTCTCTCTATCCCTTTTTCTCTCATATCTTTCTTTATCTACCGCTTTCTCTTTCCTTTCATCCTTTCATTTCTCTTTCCCTCGATTTCTTTTTATCTCTTCTTTGACTTTTATCATTTCATTCCTCCTCCACTCTCCATCTTTCTCCTATCTCTCATTTCTCTCTCTCATATTATCCTTCTAAATGTTAATATCTAATAATTATATTAAAAGTAATGTTAATATAATATTTAGACAATTAAGAATGTTAACAAATATGATTAATAAATTTGGCCAAAGTCATTTGAATGTGAATTACATTTATGATGAAATAATAAAAATGAAATTTTTTTGAATATTGTTATTTGGATATTATTTTTAGTACAAAATATACTTAACTTTTAATTTTTAAAAATAAAGATTTATTGATTCGTGAAAATATTTTAATAATAAAATGACTATTGCGTGGTTTTAAAGATCAAATTTAAATGTATAACAATATTTGTTAATAAAAAAATATTTACCTTTGTGTACCAAGCAAAAGAAAATATTTTCTCTTATGTTATCTAAACAATAAAAAATTAATTTATTTTCTAAAAATATATTTTTTAAAAAAGTATTTTCCATAAAATTTCATTTTCCATTCAAATAAGTGGAACCTTGTATTTTGACAATATATTTCTATTTACATTAGAGATGTATGTAACATTTTTATGTATTTCATGTTCTTTAATAAGTGTAATGAAATAATATGAATATAAAAAAAATATGTAATGCATGACAATATTTCATGTGTTGCTAATATAAATGTTGGAATAATATTGTAAATTAGTGTAGTCAGTCAATTTATTGTAAATTTGATTATTAAATGTCATATAATATTATTTATTTATTAGCCCAAATATTTGATTATATTTTTATTGGGCTTTAGTGTGACACTTAGATTATCCATAAATCTATTGTTATATGGGCTTAGTTTATTGGGCTTTAGATGATGGAAAGGTTAACACAATTCGTTCCTACTTTGTTCCTACAAGGAAAGGCCCCTCTTCTTATCATATATATTATTATTGTTGCCACGTTAAGATGACAAATTCTAACCTAATGATGGTATCTAAGGTAGAGAGGAGTTCACATTTTCTTTCTTTTCTCTCACAGGTAATCATGGATAGAGACCATATATAGTGGTTATAAATATTAGATTATCACTAGATGCATGTTCAATTACAAGATTTATTATTTTATATATATACATGTTATAGGATATGATTAGATCTATTTATTTGATGGTTCTAAGTATTTTCAACAATGACATCAGAGTATGCTAATCACGTTCTATGGTTGTATATTATTTTTTGATGATGTATTTATACTGTTCATAAAATTAAGAAAGGGTCGTGAGATTTTATTTCAAAATTTGTATTTTACAGTACAAATTAATTTTTGATTTTGATGTGAATAATTTTTCATTTTGGATTGATGTTTTTGCATGGGTGAATTATAATTTTTTTATTATGTTTTAAGATGAAATCACAAATTAAATTATTCTAGATTTTTCGAAAAACTCCATTTTTAAATTAAATCAATTTTGAGGAGAAATTGGAATTCACCATTACAATCTATTGTGTAGCATGATTTTGATATATGATGCTTTAAAAGGGTTTTGTTGATGTCTGAAATCGGTCAATCTAAATCTAGCATCCCAAACTGCAAGTTTTGAAGGCAAATTTGCAAGGAAGAAAGAAAAATAGAAAAAGAAAAGGGGACACCAAGAGTTTTTTAACGTGATTTAACGGGATACAATGCCTACATCTACGGTTATATTACTTCTCAGTATTTTGCTAAGTTTTCAATATTCTGTTTGTATTGTCTCATCTCATTTTATAATGATTTCAACCCCCTTTTTATAGTAGTCAGGGTGTTACAATGTATTCTATAACAGAAACGAATCATAAATTAGTTACAATAGTTAATAATAGATTTTTATTAAATAAGCAATTGAACGATCTTCTCTAAATTGATGGCTAGGAGGGCATGCTTTGAGCTACAGGCTAAACCTCGTCTTTAACGACCTGAGATTACTGCTTTGACCTTTGTTAGCCAGCGACCTGAGTTCGCATTTGGCAACCTGATGCCTTGCTCCTATGACCTTAATCTTGGTTGAGCTAGGCCTTTATCAGCTGGGCTTGTCCATTGAACTTTTATTAACCCATTTGTGTGGTTGCAAAAATACCTATAACATTAGCCCCTCAGCTCTTAATGGGATATGTGGACTGGGAGCTATAGTTCGTTGGTAAAAGTTAGCAACTGCGACCTTTTATATTGTCATTTAGACTTTTATCGCATCGTTTTATCTGTGCCAGCCCATACCATCATGACCACATTTATTGCATGCATTTTCCCATAATCGTTAGCATAGTGATGACTGAGCTTTGCTATTCATAGGACCGTTAGATCGATGGTAGTTAATTAGTCTCCAGATCTAATGTTGAGGTCGATTAAGTTTTGTAAAGTAAGAAAAACCCTCTTTTCCCTCTCACTTTTGAAAGCCAGTGCTTCTGCTTCTCGCTTACTTCTCAAGCTCTCAGACAACCACTACAGTTCTTCACTTTTTTTGCTTCACCTAATTTACAATAGCAGTCTTTGGATTCAGGTTGCCAAAGACCGATCATTCCATTCAGAATTTATCTTGCTTAATTTATATGGTAAGTTTTTTTTAACACTTCCTTGGTTCTAAGCTTTTACTTTTCACTAGTGTCTTGCTTTTATGGATTTCTGATACTTTGTTACTTGGAGAGTTTAGTGTGTGCTCATTAGTTACTAGGACTTTTTGTGTGCTGATTGATTCTATTGTATGCTTGTTTGTGCTCCTTCTATTGTTTGTGGAAACTGGCATGCCATCCCTTTGATAAAATGCATGTAGTTTAAGGTTACAGATTATAGAGTCTAGCTTTCTACCTATTTCCTAGGTTTAGTGACCTGATCGACTTATTAGTCAAACCCCCTATGTTTTGAGTAATCTATCTTAGATGTGGTGATGAGGCATGTATGACTTACTACATAGGAGATTCCCTATCTAGCAAATAGAAGTTTTAGCTTTTAGGCATGGTTTACTTGAAGTGACCTAACTATTCCTCCTTCTATGTAGATGGCATCTCATAGACGCTAAAGTCACCAGGTAGGGAGTGCTGATGATTCTAACTGCCCATCCTGAAATGAGTAGTTGATGCGTTCCATAGATAAAGTGGCTTAAAGGAGTGGTGAGGTCACTAAGAGGTTTTATGCTCGTTCCAACCCTACTGAAGGGCAACAAGTCGTTAGGAGTGAGAGGTCTTCAGCTAGCATAGTGTTTAATCAACACTCTTAGAACATCAAGCTCAATGAACTTAAGAGCATTGTTAAATCATACCGATTCCTTAGGGGCTACCATATCATGGCACCTTCCCCTCATGACCATGCAGCTTATCCTCCTTTAGGATTTGTTGCTATTAGCACCCAGCTCACACTAAATTCTTAGTCTTAACTTACCTCCCTTGCCTTCCTTTACCTTAAGAATAATCTCCCTCCTCTGTTGATAAGGGTTCTTTGCTATCTATATAGCATTAAGGGCATGGGTCAGAAGGATGGGATTTACTACCTAATAGCTTGGTAGACCAAGCACAAGAGGATCTTACCACAAGGTGACGCTAAGGGCAAGTCTAACATGGGGAACTACAAAACCCACTGGTTTTATGTTTCTTGCCCATCTTTGTGTCATCTTCATAACTTTGGCTTCGTTCTTACTTCTAGTAAGCGAGTTGAGGATGTGTAAGCTTCCATGAATTCATGTACTTATTATATTTTTTTTTTTACATTCTGTTTCATTTTGCAGACATGGCTGGTAAGGAGAAACCAATGCTTAGGGCTGAGGAGGTTGAAGTGTTAGGCCAGTTCACTGCTATGGATGATCTCAAAAATGACCTCAATTTGACAAGGATCTCCTACGTTCACACAAGCTTGCTCTGGCTTTAAACATTGAGCTCACCAGAGAGATTAGAGCTTGCCAAATTAGGGAGATCAGCCCAGTAAACTTTCAAGATTACAAAAACATGGTAAGGTTTAACCTTCAAAGGCCATCAACCCTTCCTTTTGCTTGGTCTACTGCCTTGCTATTGTCGTGACCTCATTGGCTCCTAATGCTACTGCAATCCCTGTTTCTGCAAGTCAATCTTCTCTTACCTTGGTAGTAGCATCCTCGCAAGTGCTGGTTCCCACCTCGCATCATGAGGTGGTCGAGGTGATTGAGGTCACATCCCCATCCGAGCCTCTTGCCAAAAAGTAAAGAGTGGATAAGGGGAAGAGAGTTGTTGCCACTTTAAAAAAAGTGGCACCTGAGGTCAAGACCTAGAAACAACCTATCGGTCTTGGCCCAAACACATGGGAGTATTACAACTTCCTCCAGGAGAATATGGAGCTGATATTAGGGCCCTGCGCTAGAGCATTAGAGTCGAAGGAGTTCTCAGGTGAGGGATTGATAGGCTATGTAGCTCGTTATGGCCTATTGGTAAGTAAAGTCCTTTCACCTTGGTTCTTTTACATCTTTGTAATTTGACTTGATCATTTGATTTTTCAGAGTGTGCTGGGAGTAATAAAGCTAAGGGACGAGCTCCTAGCTTAGGAGGAGGGGAAGGAAAAACTTGAGGGTGACTTGGCGACTATGACCTTTGAGGCATTAGAGCTAAAGGATAAAATAAGAAATGCCAAGGCTACCAAAAAAGAAGTTGAGGAAGCTTTATCTTGCAAGGTGACAAATCACAAGGCTATCACATCCAGCCTTACATCAGATCTCAATAAAGTAGTTAAAGTTGATGAGCTGACAAGAGTAAAGGGTAAACTGGATGTGGTAGTGCAGTGAGCTGAGGCTGTTGAGAAGAAGTATAAGGCAATCAAGGATGAAGTTGCTCTAGAAAAAGAAGAGGTCACTCATATTAAGGCAGAGACTACTATACTGGTTGTGAAAGCGAAAGAAAATGTGGTATCGAAAACCACCACCTCCTTCTTGTACACTTTGTGGGAGCAGCAACCAAAGATGGACTTCTCCTTTTTTGATAGGGGTGTTCTTAAGGCTATAAAGGGCATTGAGAAAGCCGCGAAGGTTGCTTCTTCTAATAAGGGTGTGGGGTCCATAGTTGGAGTTTCTCCTTTTGAAGGCATGATCCAAAAAGAGAGTAGTTCCAGAGTCATGGAAACCACTGAAGATCAAGTGATGGATAACCTGCTCACCCCATATGTAGACCCTCCAACCTACCTGGGCATAGCTTCTAAAGACCAGGCTCCTTAGGCCATGACTATAACCAATTCATTTTCAATGTAACTATGAACTTTTATCTGTAATTTTACCTCATTGAAGGAGGTTTTTCTTTAATGAATCTTAATAATGTTCCAACTTTATTCTTCTCAGCTTCTATAGTTAAATACTCAGTGGGTCATAGATCATACCTCTATTAGCAAACCTTGAATGAATAGATATTTGTCGAGATAAGGTCGCAAACGATAACACTTGGGTTAACATGAATGTGCCTTAGCTGGCAATCTTGTTGCCCAATAGGTCACATAATGTACCTCAGTTAGAAATCATGTTGCCTAGATAGGTCATATGAATGGGCCTTAGCTTGCATAAGTCAAGTGCCCAGGTAGGTCATATGAATGCGCCTTAGCTTGCATGAGTCAATGCCCAGGTAGGTCATGTAAATGTGCCTCAGCTTGCACGAGTCGAGTGCCTAGGTGGGTTATATGAATGCACCTCAGCTTGCATAAGTCAAATGCCCAAGTAGGTCACATGAATACGCCTCAGCTTGCACGAGTCGACTGCCCAAGTAAGTTGTATGAATGCGCCTCAACTAGCATGCTTGTTTTTGTCAAGTTAAATGCCCAATAGGCCACTCCTTAGCTAGCAATGAATGCCTAGTAGGTTGCGCCTCAACTAGCATTTCATGGCTTTTCCTTTTTTCTTTTTAGCTCACTTCTTGTATAATATTTTGTTGAGATTTTATTTAGAAATTAATAAACATAAATGTAAAAATTTAAGGAAAAACTTGAGTGTTTTTATTATTTTTTGAATAATATTATAGGATTAGTAGGGCAAGCTAAAATCTTTACTGAAAATACGGGTGTAGATGCTCAACATTCCAAGCTCGAGAAACTTTAGCCCTATTCATATTTGTCAGGTGATAAGCTCCATTTCCCAAGTTTTCCTTGATTATGTATTGGCCTTCCCAGTTCAGACCTAGTGTTTTTTTAGTGGCCCTGTGAGCTCCAAGAAGAATAAGGAGCTGTAGGAGATCACCAATTTTGTAGTTTCAAACTTGGATCTTCTAGTTATAGTATCTCGCGACTTGTTACTGATAGGTTGTGACTTTAAGGGAAGCTATTTCTCTTGTCTCTTCTGCAAGGTCAAGATTTGCAGCGAGCAGCTGATCATTATCATCTGGACTAAATGTAGCTCATCATTGTGAAGTCACTTCAAATTCTGCTAGGATTATGGCCTCAGATCCATACACCATTGAAAAGGGAGTTTCTCCTATGGTGTTGCGAGTTATGGTTCTGTAAGCCCAAAGCACCTTTTGCTACTTGTTTACCCATGCTCCCTTTTGGGCCTCCAACTGGTAGCATATCCCACTACTATTCTACGTGACCCTCAGCTTGGTTAATAGGAGCATCTGAAACTCTTGGTTGTTTTTCCTCTAGCCATTGTAGTTGAGTAAGAAATCAAAGATGCAGCATTGGGGCCCTCCTTTTAGCACCAAAATATTAACATCTAAAATCGGTCAACCTAAGTCCAACACCCCAAACTGCAAATTGTCAAGGAAAATTTACAAAAAAGAGAGAGAAAGAGAGAAAGAACAGCGGATGCCAAAAGCTTTTTAACATGGTTCAGCCAAATACAAGGCCTACGTCCACAATTATATTATTTCTCAATATTTTGCTGAGTTTTCAATATTTTATTTGTATTGTCTCATCTCCTTTTACAATGATTTCAACCCCCTTTTTATAGTAGCTGGGGTGTTACAATGTATTCTATAATGAATGACTAATGTTGTCATAATAACATTTCGTTGCCATATGTTGTTGTTGATTACAATTATAATGAAATCTATGACATACTGCTTAGCTATAGCATAGAAACATTTTGATCCAGTTTTTATTTTTTGGTGCTAAAATATATTGTAGAGTCTCAGTAATGCATCATGGACAGATGCTATGACCAATTTTTGTGAAATTTACATTTGATCACATTTATCATTTTGTAATTTTATATTCTCTACATTCACTTTACATTCAGTCATGGAGATATAACTTTTAGCACATGTGACATTAGTGTCTTTGTCGAATATGATAATCCATATGTTAAAGTCTTATGATCTTATTATCAACTGATCATTGTATAGTGTCAAATCATTATTTGACATTCATTATTATAGCTATAATCCATGATATCATTTTTCTTGACTTATATTATTCAAGTGGGAAATTGTTGGAATAATATCTTGGACTAGCATTGTTAGTCAATTTATTGTAAGTTAGATTACTAAATGTTAAATAATATTATTTATTTATCCGTTCATATATGTAATTATATTGTTATTAAGCTTCAGTGTGACACTTAGACTACCTATGGATCTGTTGTTATGTGGGCTTTGTTTGTCGGGCTACTGATGATGGAAATGTTAACCCAATTTGATTCTATAAGGGAAGGTCCCTACTCTCACCCTATGTTATTATTATTATTATTCCATTAAAATAATAGAATCTAACCTAATGATGATATTGAAGGAGTTCACCTTTTATTTCTTCTTTGTTTTGTCTTTTCTCTCACATATAATTATGAATGAAGATCATATATAATGGTTATAAATATCATATTGTCACCCGGTGTGTGTTCAATTACCAAATTGATTATTATATATATAAGATGTGATTAGATCTACTCTAATTATTTTCAATGATAAATATAAATACACCAATGATATATAAAATATAAATTCTTAAATATAATTTGATATAAACTAATTTTTACTTATTTCCTTATTGTACGTAGTCAAATCTTATCAATTATACACAAAAATTAAGATGCATTTATCATGTTCTTAGTTATGTTTCACACTGCAACCTAAATGAACATCCCGACAGCAAAACGTCTATCAAATATTCAATAAGCTTATAAAAAATTAGATAAAACGACAAGAGAACCGGTAATCATGCCACTCAGCTCCTAAATAATCAAATCAATTGCTTAAACTCCACATGCATAACGTGTGCGTAATTTAATTTTTTGGCCCCAGAAAAAAATAAAATAAAAAGTCGTATTTCTCTTCGTTATGACCTCTCACAGTCTCATGAAATATAAAAAAAAGACTGCATAGATACTAAAAGTTCATATGCATCTCCAACAGAGTGTTGATTAAGTGAAGCTATAATGGTGGAGATCTCACATGGCAAACTCTATTTGCTAACGGCTGAGAATAAACAAAAAAAGTCCATTTCAACTCTCATCCTCAATAAAAATATTTAATTTGAAAATGAATTTATGAATAATAAAATATATAATTAAATTTATTTTATAATTCTATACCAAGAGGTAAGAAAGAGACAGAATTTATAATCTTTATTTTTTTATGGCTTTTTTAATTGTTCACATTGAGGATCTTATTGAAGATGCACGTCCAACTTAAAATTTTATTTGTTTTATCAAAAAATATTTTTTTATAAATTTTTTTTATTATTTAAATGCAAGTGAATGACTTTCATATCATTTATATAATTTGTGATTAAAAAAATAATGTATGATATAAAGATAATAAACGAAAGTAACTTTTTTAAAAAAAAAAAGAAGTATATAAAAAATTATAATTTTATTATTTAAAATTGTATAAAAATATGATTATTTATATAAAAATTGCAACTTTAAATAAAAATTATAAATATAAATAGTATAATTCTTTTGTTTTTTTTCAAAACTTGTAAGAATATATGTCGATACAAAATTTATCCGAACATAGATGGAAGTACTTAAGTTGCATTTTCAGAATGTAGCTGGGTGATCGAATGTAATTGAAAGGAGTCGGCCATGTGTACCTGTGCTAATAAAGAGGGTAGCAAGAGTTGGGAAAATTTTCTATTCTTGCTGTAACTGTAACACTGAAGTATCTGTAGTGTTACATGTTATATTTTCAGAATTCATATGATTTGATTTGATATTATATTATAGTTCATTGAATTAAGGAGTTGTTACCTCGTGTCTGTACCAATGCCAACCTGCAGTGGTTCACTTCAACAGCGTCACAGGCCAAGCTGACTGCTTCAGCCATTTTTCTTTCATTCAACAAAATACATTGTAGATGGCTTTGTTTCCTCTAATTACATCACCCAGTTGAAAATTATCTTCTTTACTTGCCTGACAGAGCCATTTCAAATTGAACAACACAGCAGCAGCAGCAAATTCTTGACAGAAGAAACAGACCGAGCTAAAATCGGAGAATAAGAAACAAAATTCATTAAGATTGGTGTAGTATAATTATGATTTTTTTCAATAGATTTGTTTATTCATCAAATATATTCCTGTTCCGTCTATTATTGTGTATGATCTTGGACTATCAATAATGATCCATTTTTTTAAAAATCATAACTCAACCCCATTTATTGCGGTGATGAAGACTTCTACCTTCCTCCTTTCTCAGTCCCTACACTCAAAACTCAAAACTCCAACTCTAAATGTATCATACCAATGCGGGAGAATTCATCTTTAAAATCATCCCAAGAAGATATTTATCTTGGTTCACAATTTCTCACACAACCATGATACATCAACATTGTAATCACAATCGCATTTTAAAATTTTGAATCGAAATATTGACTTTATCTAGAAAAATATACATAGAAATGATATTGGAAGAAGAGGAAAAAGGAAAAAAAAAATTGTACATCGTAAAAATGAAAGAGCAATCTGTAGCCATGTGATGGTGTTAATTCAGATAGCTGTATCCGTCTTGCCATCCTCCAATGATTGGATGAAGTTCAAAGATAAATAATTACAGAATCACAGGCAACATGAAATATATTGAATCTTTAATTTGAGTTGTTGAGATTCTTATTTGTATCTATAATTATACATCTTCCTAAGAATCAAACTTTGAGTGTTAAGTAGGCACGTGATGCATCTTGCTTATTAGATGAGAACCATGCAAATTGTTTTTTTTTTAAAAAAAAAAAACAATTTGGTCAGCTGATAAAATATATAACCAGCTGTTTTGAAAGACATTTTCCTGGAAATATTACCTAAGAATCTCGGAAATCTGTAGATGTGGTCAGACTAACTTAATTTCTTTGTAATTATTTGCATAAAGTTCTTCTTGAACCAGCAGGAATGCTGAACAGAAGACTGGTTTAGAAAGCTCAATTAGTGTTTATAATATTCAAGCTTATAGAATCCTCTGATAGAGCATATTGTTGGTTCAAAATCTGTAGACTGATATGCCTAAATTAATACAATCTGCAAAATTTGTACGATAGCAGCTAGCCTAATTGTGAAATGATTTGTTCTAGTTTTGTTGTGATAGCTTAGTATCTACATTAACCCCTTTGTTGTGTTTTATTTCTTCTGCCACAATTTATGTTGATCTTAATCATGGCCTGGTCCTTCTGGTTTACGAATAAAATAATAATAATGTTACTTGCACTCCTCTTTACTTTCTTTTCATATCATAAAAAATTTGTTGATTCATCTCTTTTTTTTTGCAAATAAAAAATGTTTTTTTTTTTATATAAAAAAGAAAGTGATGAGGAGTAAACATAGGGGAATGCAAGTATCATTGCTTTTAAGAAAATGCATATTTTTATGTTAAAGTTAGCACCATATATAGAAATACATGCATGTATAAAAATAAGTTTGTAGTTCTGTTATATACATTTTCCTGAAAACACTTCAGATCTATTCTTTCTTAACTGTGAAGTCTATAGTTATGTGAATTCTACTGATCATCAAGAGAGCGTGTGTAATGCACTCTGAACTTTAAAAATATATCAAAGTGTCTCTTGACGGGATGAGCAGTGCTGCCAAGACAAAAGTTAATTTGTTGTCGTAATACTTCAAATTTATTGTTTCAACGGCAAAAAAGAGAGAAAAAAAAAAAGAAGAAAAAAGGCGTTATGTTATTGTGTCCCTCCAACCTCGTACAAATGCTTAAAGGGCTTCACATTGATGGATCTCTAGCAGTGAGGCCAAAATTAAATGGTAGGCATATTATTAAATTATTTTAAAATAATACTATTGAAATAAAGACCATGCAATTTTTTTTTTTATAATTAGAGTAATTAATTCATTAAACTCACATATATAAGGACTTGAGATCAAATTTGAGATACAAAAGAAAGCAAAGTCTTCAAGTAATATCAGATGCCATTTGAGTCATAGGCTCTTGGCAAATAAAGATCATGTTTCAATATGCATTCGTAAATTTTGCAAGTTTTTATAAAAAAAATTTAACCCCAAAGTTCAATATGATGAATTTTAGTAATGATAAATGAGTGTTACAATAACATAATATGTCCTAATGCGCTAAAGTGTTATATTATACTAGTATTTATGCATACTATGCTATGGTTGATAAATATATGATGTAGATATGCATGTTCTTGTGCTAATTTATTTTAATTATATATTTGAATCATGTATTATGATAAATTATCTTAGACTAACATATGATTTGTAAATTAGTTTATACATATTTTATAGAATTGTTCAAAAGGAAGAATAATGAGTATTGAAGTAAAGTAATGGAAAATCTTGTCATATTCAACTCATAAAGAAAGACAAGAAAGAAGAGATTATCCAAGAATTTAGGAATTGAAAAATTGAATATTTGGAAGCATTAAGAAAAACCTAAGGACTTCAATATAATTTTTTCTTTTAGGCTTAAACTTTCTTGTAAAATAAAATTTTTTATAATATAAAGCTCAAACATGTTTTACAAATTCATAGCTAGCCTAATTTTTTTAAAAAAGATAACCTACAATCATGTTTTCACAAGATAGTTTCAGTGATACTTTAAAAATAAATGAGATATGAGTTTTTATCTTTTTGGTTTTGACCATTGGTCACTATTTTGATCATATCTCACAAAATAAGATAGATTCAACAAACTTTTCATGAACAAACAATTTGTTTAAAATAATTAAGATGTGGAAAAATTATGACCTTTTCAATTTGAGTCTAAAAATTAGTTTTTTATAATTAAATATTTCTAATTTTTGCTCATTATTTTTATAATATCTAAAAAAATACTTATGATATGGGCATGAAACAAGTGCTATTTGAAAATAGCCTCAAATAGTTTTCTAGCAATAGGTCATTTGCTTAAAACGAAGTTGAAACGAAGAAGTTATGACCTTTTTAAATTAAGTATGATATCTTGTCTTCTTAGTGCAATTTGAATTGCATTTTACAAAGTAACAGGGAGATTTAAATTGTGAAAATGGACTAGGTCACAAGTATTTGCGATTGGAATTGCAATTCGAATCGCCTAAGTTAATTTCAAAAATAACTACTAGTTTTTACCCAAAAGTGTTCCAAATAGTCATAAAATATTATAAACTTTTTATATAAGCTAAAAATCATCAAATACAACATATAAAAAGTTTAAGTTTCATCATCTATTACTTTTTCTTTCATCAAAATCAATATTTAAGCTCTTCATTTTTAATATCCTTCTATTCTAGGTGCTTCATTTGTTTTATGTACTCTTTGAAAAAGTTTTTATGAGTTGTTCATCATATAAATCTTCTTCTAAGTGGTAAATGGTGATGATTTCTTTTGTATTTGTAGAAAGGGCAAGGAATTTGCAAAAAGTGATCTGCTCAAGGAGAAGCAAAGAGATTGTAAAGCTTTTTCAAGTGTTAGTTAAGAGATAATGGGGAAGTAGCTTTAGCTTATTCAAGCTTGAAAAATGGATGTATACCTTAGAACAAATCTTCAAGAGGGAACAACTATAAATCTTGAGTTTAATTACTCTTTCCCTACTCTTTTTATATTCTAACAATTTATATTTGTCCTTATTGATATTAACCAATTTGGTAGCAAACTTTAAATTGCTTGATTTATATTGTTGAAATTATTGATTTATTGGCTCTATGATATTGAATATTTGAAAAATAGACATGCTTTATTTTTGTTGATGAAAATTATTGGATATATTAAACGTCAAAGTCTATCTTGTTGGTTAGATATTGTAATGCTTGAAAGGAATGATATTTATATATAAATGTATTTCTTGATGCATTTTCTACATGTAGTTAAATGAGTTATTTTGCATAGGTGTTTTGATTTGTTATATCTTAGGTACAAATATATTCATAAATCTATTTTGATTTATTAAAATTGAAATCATCCTTATTGTTCCTTAAAATCAAATGTTTTTCAATAAGAATTTTAAAAATTATGAAAGTTTTGAAAACACCAAATTCACCCCCTTTTAGGTATAGGTTATCTTGTCTTACAATTTTAACATAAAAGTTGCAATTTTGTATAGGTTTACATTTAGAAAATGTATCCAATGTTGTAACTTCATCAACCAAAGCTACATTAAAAAAAATATTTAAAGCTTTCAAGTTTTAAATTAAAAGTCACAACTTTTAATAAGAATTGAAAAAATTGTCAAAAATATGAAAACTTATTACTAACATGTACGTACAAAGTATAACCCTTAAAAAGAAATTTTGGAGAGATAAAAGATTATATATAAAAATTTAAAATTGTAATAACGTATAAAAAATCCAAAAAATACACTAAAATATTAAATAATATAATCAATATTAAATAATATAATCATATACTAATATAAAAATATATATATAAGTCCAAGTATGAGTAATATAATAACATATGAATTTTATAATATCGAAGAAAAAGACATACCTTAAACTCTATAAGTAGCACATACCATAAACTCTATAAGTAGCCTAAGTTAAAGAAAGCAGATAGCCAAAAAAGAAAAAAAAAATTGTGAAGGGATCAAAGAGATATCGACATCACAATTTAACCTTTAAGTTATACACAAAATATACAAAGTGGAATCACATTCTACCCTTAAGTTATACATAATATATAAAGTCGAATCGCATCACGCGAACTAGATCACCTTAGCCCTTCCCTTGGATCCACCATTGATCCATAGTATACATTAAACCCTTTTGACTTATATTATGCCATAGGTTCAAGTGTAATTAACGTTGCCTGTAAAATTAGATTGTAACAAATATTTCTAACTTTAGAGAGATCAGCGTACGATTTCTACAAATAAATGAGATTTGAATAGTTAGCTATATTCAATAGGGTTCAAATATTTGACTTTGCGCTCAAATAGCAGTAAAAAAGAACTGTAATAGTGTGCTTGCTTTTAACTTCATGGGAGGTACATGCAAGCTTTTAGAAAACAAAGGATATCTGCGGCATCATTCAAGCTATACTCAACAAGGTCAAAGTATTTCACAACAAAAAAAAAATGAAAATATGATGTATATATATACACATCCATGATTGGTGCAAAAACCTTCCCTGAAAGCAAGAATAACAAAAATCCTACCTGGACATTTTGAATGAATCATCAAAACTAGATACATTGTGAATCTGATCTAATAAATTACAACATAAACAGATTCCTCTGGATCCTCAATCTACACAAAATTATCTCTATAACAGTATAACTATTACCAATTGCCTCAGCCATATTGTGATATCCTTCATTGAGCCCAAATGGGCATCTGAATCCAAAACCACTTCAACTTGGACAAATAATGAGAGTATATGTAACGATAATCTCAGAGCCCAACCCATTTGACCCATCTGAATAAACGGCTAACTCTGAAGGGCAACCCATAATCCTTAGCAACAGCAGGCTCCCTTCTAGCAGTCTCAGAATCAGACCAAAGGTATACCCCTCGTTCGTGCTGACTGCCAGGTACAGTATTATCCAGGATAATAGCCACAAGAAATGCTATCACCATGTTTAGTGAAAAGAGTGTGTTCAAAACATAGTTCAACTGCAAAACGAACATATTAACCAAAACTGTTCTATCAACAAAAACCTCAAATGCAACTTACAGCATAATTTGTTCAGAAGGAAAAATAACTATATAAATTAAACAGGATTCCAGGAAGATATAAGATTAAACTAGGACTATGTAGCAACTACTTGATAGAAATCATGTCATTATTTAGTAAGAGGTTAGCTTCTACTTTCTTTCATGAGATCAAGAACAAACAAGTGCAATGAAGTTATTTGCTTGTGAGCTAGACATTCAGATGGGATTTGGAGTGATTTTGTTTATTAATTTTTCTGGAAGGTCTAATTTAAAGTAGTTTATATTTTTCGATTGCAAAGGACCATCAAACTCAGGAATAGAAGGCTCAGAAAAGTAATGGGCTTTATTAACAAGAAAGCATACCCCTCCATATTTGGTGTGAAAAGGCCCATGCGAAGCCACAATATAGGGCTGAAAATAGCTTGGCACAGACAAATTGGTGTTTGGAGAGATGCCATACTGCTGAAAGTAGGCAGGAATTGAGAGTGAGAAAAACAGTGATAATCCAACAATGATGATATTGCGAGAGCTTCCAGCCTCGCTATAGCGTAGATTTGACAAGCCTAATGCCGTAAGCATTGCCCACATAAAGCAGAGGAGAGCAGCAACCATGACATCAGGAATTGAAGCAATGAACCCTCCGACCTTACCTGTTACAGAATAAACATGATTAAAAATGGACAAGTTTACAATGAAGATTTTCTCTAGAAGAGATGAGAGAACAAGCCTATTTAAATTGGGTACAGGTTGAACCAGACAACCCACAATCTAAAAGGGACTTGCATCCCCAAGGCTTCCCATTGCTTCATATAAATTTCTACACAATTTTTTCACAAGACTAGTCAATTCATGCATAATTAGTTTTATATGTGAGTAATTTATTGAGCAAGTGATCTCTGAACACAAGATGATCAATGCATACCTACAAGAGACAACACTATCAGAACACATGCACCCAGCTCAACTGCCCGTCGGCTTCCCATTTTAGTTACAGCAATTGTGTGAACATTCTCAGTCAAGGTTGTTGATCCAGTTCCAGTTCCCCAGAGACCAGCCAAGATGCCACAAAGACCTTCCAAACCAATTCCTCGACTAACAATTCCAGGAGTCGGAGGCCTAGATGCTACCAATAATGAAGATGCATGGTATGAACCAACCTATTACGTTCAAAGCAAATGAATATCAGGAACATAGTGATTAGAATCCCTGCACACAGGAAGTCATAAACGTACAACCAAAAAAATGAAATTCAATTTTGAGACGCTTTATATTGATATTTGGTCCATCTCTCCCATTAATCAGAACTTGCAATAAATTGACTAATTTGCACGGACACTGTTCATCTACAAATGGTAGCAGCCATGTGCAGTATAAAACTAAAAAAAAGTTGCAAAGAAAATTTTTATCAGATGAAAATTCTATCATTTTGCTTTCACATTTGACCTGAAAAACTATATTTCTTCTGCCAGGCTCCTCAGTCTGAAGTATGTACCCTTCATTGTCAAGCTTGCAGTTAGAATGAAATGGTAACAATTAGATGATACTCATTTAGTTTTGTACTTCAGCATCCACACAGTCATTTTTTTCAAACTTCTCACCTATCATCAGAGCTCGTAAAAGTTAATCAAAAACTATACACATGAAAGCATACAGTTATTATTACTCACATATTCTCAAGGCATTAACAATTCCAAGTGGAAAACTAACTACTACAAAGACAATTTTGTCCATTCTAACTCAATTAATCAACACTCCAGGAGTCATGACATATAAAATAAACCCAAGAAAATGAATAAGAAGAGGAGGAACTAACCGAATCCACTGATGAGATTATGGAAACCACACACATTACAAGAGCCATTTTCCAGTGAAAGACAGGGGTGCCCCATTGCAGTGGATATGGAAATCTAAACCATGGGGAGTCTTTCAAGGCATGAGAACTATCAACTCGACAATGCTTCATTCTGGAAACATGCTTTCTGCAGTGTTCCGATACCATATTTGATGCTGGTATATTTATATCACACCCTTTGTAGCTATAGGCTCCTGCTTCAGTCAGTAAGAAAGCAGCAGCCCATGTAATTGCCAGACCCAGAGGAACCTAGCAGTTTGGTTAAAAAAATCACACTTAATAAAAGTAATTTGCAATACCATCGAATTACGTAAGCTAATGAAAAGCAGCTTAGACGGGAAATGTAAATCAAAACTTACTGCATATATTAGAAATATGCGGTGACCAAGAACTGATATCTTGCGAAGATACTGCAGAGAGTAGGAAGAATAAATCATAAAATTGACCACATGGACCAAACCTCATACACTATAATCATCTTGAAATGTTGATAACAAGCCCAAGGGAGATTCCACAAACTTACAAGAGAAAAGATAATAACCAACAACATCTGCACGGCACCAATCTCAATACATGTACCAACTAGTGGGAAACCATAGCTGTAAAATGACAGACCAACCGCAGCAATGGTTGGGGACACAACCACTGGATTGATTAACCTGAAGAGGACATTCATGTTCAACAAGGTTGATTATGAGCCACAATGGAGTAAATGATATTTTTAGCCCCAGATAACAAAAATAGCATAGCACTTTAAATTGCCAGGAGATTCAAAGTATCTCTGTCACGTTTGAAATGGTTATATGAAACAGAAAGTGCTCAATGCAGCCAGATACCACCTAATTCTCAAGCGCCATTATCAATCCATTTTTATTAATCAAGAGTTCTTCAAATCATGTGTAGGAATAATTGAGATATGTAGACATAAATGTTTCAATAGAAATCGTTATTCAACTTGAGACAATCAATTCTCAGATAATCTGGATCTCTGTATTTTAACCCCCCAAACAATCTGATCTCATTTGGATTGAATGCACAGTTGGACCCCTACAACAGAATGATAATTTGATATCAATCAAGTAACCTGCCTCAGATGCAGCAACATCATTAAGCTTTCAGTAAAAGTTATATAATGTTTATTATGAGTCATCTGCACAGTTGTTCAAATTAACCTATATACTTCTTATTCTAGGCAAAGTTTTATCAATGGCTCACAATAATTATGAAGACAAAGAACAGATCCGGCACTTGAACTAGTTTTGTACTGTGACAGTTAACCAATTCTTTCTATTGATTCTTGTCAAAGTGAAAAATAGGTAGTAATGGCTATCCCATCGATAATAAGTTTATAATCTTTCTCTATAGAAGAGAATTTTTTATAACTCTTTCCTCTCTTATTCTTTGATTCTTTGTTTTCAGCACTACATTATGCACTGCCCAAGTCCAATACCAAACAGTAAAAACTATATGGTGAAAATACCAATCTCCTACTAGTAAAATCATACCTTACTAAGAGCGACATGAGTCCAGTATATCCAAGTAAAGCTTGAAAAACTGAGCCAATTATTATAGCCCCCTGTAGCTCCTTCATTATATGTTTGAATTTCTGATAATTGAAATAGAAATCCTATCAGCTGTCTTAGTTTCAATTAATCCATCAGAAAATTTATATATACAACACTGAAGCCCAAGAGATCATGAGAATAACTTACTATAAGAACTACTGCAAGAGGAAACGTTTTGGTTATGTCATAACATCACAGACAGCAGAAAAATTAACATCATTTGACTGCATGATGAAAGGGGAAGAGATACATACATTTCCATTTAATCCTTGAAACTCTGGGGAGTTTATTATTGCCAGAACCGGAGCCAGGAAAACAAAAGACGGGCCCTGTATCAAGGGCAACCTAGACCCAAAAGTTGAATGCAAAAGTGTAGTCACTCCTGACATGAAGAGCACCGTTGAAACCACCATAGAAGTATCCTCCTATAGCCACTAAATGCATCAGATTACACAATATACGCAACAAATCGGTTATGAAAGAAACAAAACTGAAAAAACCCCGATAAATTATGAAAAACTACTCACATGAGTGCCTCCCATCGCAGGAACTATAACGAGTGGAATGAGAACCAACGAACCTAATATTGAAACGTAATGCTGGACGCCGTATAGACCAATTGGAACTAGAGTAGCCAAATAGAATCATCAGCATACCAATTTGCCAACCGTAACACCACAGCAGATACAACTTGTTAGCGATGAGAAGAATTTATAAAGCCTTTTTTTTTTTAACAAAAATAAAATTAATGCAAGCAAACGTACCAAGACCAGGTGAGTCACGAAGCTCATAGTTCATGTGCGAATGCCTAGCCACAAAACCCTCATCACCCGCAGTGTGTGGCACGATATCGATCACTTCCTCGTGCCTTGAAGTCCTCCGCGGCTGTGGCGGTTGGTCCCCTGGAGCTGCTGCCGGTGCCGATGCCAGTACCTGCCCATTGGTACTAGGAACCGAGCTCTTAGGTACTCCATCGGAATCCCTACGCCTCTTCACCGGCTGATCCTTATTAGACGAAGGTGGAACCTTTCCAGGCTCCGTCTCACCATTTACAGTTGCTGGTGTCCGAACTCGACTTGCTTTGGGATCCGGCTGCGCTTGAGGCTCCTTTGGCCTGGGCGGCATCGATATCTGACCAGAATCGCTTGCATTGGTTTCGCCAGAAAACTTGGGCTTGAACCCGGTTTTCTTAGCCCAGGAAGACGGCGGCATTGGGTTGGCATCTGGCGCTGGCGGCCATGGACCCGGTCGTTGACGGGTTTTGGGATCCAAATTTGACATTTTGAAACAATCTAGTGGTGCATAGCTGGAATGCTTGTAGATCTGATCAGTCAAGTCAGCTTTTGCAGCAATGCACAAAAGCACATAGGCCGAATGGAGCTCTAGGGTTTTACACTGAAGAATAGCTACTGCCAGAAGAAAACGCACAGCGACAAAAGGATGAAGTGAGAAAGAGAACGTTAGATAACTAAGGTGATGCAAGGTGAGAGAGAAAGCAGAGAAGAAGAGGAGAGAGAAGATGAAGACGAAGAAGAAGGAAAGAAAATGAGAACCAGAAATGGCAAAGAAAAACAAGTGAGAGTAGTGAAGCGGCTAAACGCTAAAGCTGAGCTATTTAATTGTTAATATTACTATTTGGTTTTATTCCCTCTTTCCTCTTTCTTCTCCTTCTCTCCCGCAATAATCGGCAGTGATGTCAAAAAAAAAAAAAAGATTCTGATCTCATCCTACATTATCTATGCTAAATAAGGTGTAACGCCATAAATCTCCTCGACATAATTCATATGTTAATAGTAAATATATAAATATAAATTGCAATCCTCTCAATGAATAGAGTGAAAATAGGGAGAGAGTTACTAGAAAATGAATAAAATTACTTTTTTAGATGATATCATAATAAATTTTCATATTGCATGGATGCAACTAAGTTATGAGTTACTGTCAAGAAATGAAGTCATTGTGTTTGTGGGGTTCACTTGGGAAAATGGCTGGACTGGAAGATGCAAATGCAGAAAGCAACGGCTAATTTTGGCCACAAATTGAGAAATATTAGCAAAGCGGCAAGTAGCCGTTTGAGGATGATAGCGATGGGCGAACTCAGCTCGAGTTAGCCGGTTCCTTGGATTTTATTAATGTCATTTTCTGTTGTTCGGAGGCAGCCAACCACGTCGCCTTAAGTGCCACTCTCATTTTCTTCACCCAATATCTGCCAAGATTTTTTTTTATTCCCCGATTATTCCGGAAATATAAAATCTAGGAATCTAACAATAATATTCTCTTGTCCGCCCGTGATTGCCACGTAATCCATCTATTTATCTCCATGATTTTATTCTTCGTGCTCACTAAAAAAATACTAATTTAAATAAGTCTTTAATCATTTAATATTATTTTAAAATTTTTATTTTGTTAGATATTTTCAATTCAAATTTAAAAATTTTGTAATAATATAAAAGTTTTGTACTTACTTTCTTCCAAATGTAATAAGTGTATTTTACTTGTCAAAAAAGAATAAGAGAAAAAAATTAATTTTTTTATTTTTTATTTTAATTTAAATTGTGAATAGAATTTAATATTTATATATTTTAATAACAATTATTTATTTGAATTATTTATAATTAATTTTTAATTTAAATTTTAGTTTTATTATTATTAAATCATTAATTTTTAGAATTATCAAATAATATTTTAATTTTAAAATTTTAATATTTGAATTATTTATTTATTTTGTTAGATAATAAAATTTTGATATTTTAATATTATTAAAATAATTTTTAATTTAGAATTTAGTGGTATTATATTTAAATTTTAATATTAAAAATAAAATTTAAAAATATTTTAATATTTTAATGAGTTTCATAATTTAAAATTTAAATAATTTTAATAATATATCATCTAATTTTTAAATTATAAATCATTTTGATAAATGCTATTCACTCTTATTCTTTATAGAAATTATCTATGTCATAAAATTATCTATACTCAATTTTCAATCTAAATTTATTAATAAATTTTAATTTAAATTATTTATATATATATATATATTAAATAATTATATTTATATAGAAATAAAAATATTGATTAACACATAATTAGTAATATCTAATTATCATTTAGTACATAATATCTATATAAAAATTTTTATTATTTAAATTTTTATATTATTTTTAAATATTAAATACTAAATTTAATATTTCATAAATTTTTATTTTAAAATTTCACTGTTGAGTATTTATCTTAATTTTAATTCAGAATATTTCTAAAATTCTATAAAAAAATATTTCTAAAATATATCTTTTTTTATATAATATATTAGTTATAATAATTCATATACTCTTATTAATTAAATAATTAAATTTTTTGACATAACGTAATTAATTTAAAAATTTTAAATAAAATAATTTATAAATAAATTTATTTGAATATTAATATAATAAAAAATATTTTTAAAAAAATAAAAAAATTTAAATAATAAATTTAACTAATTTAAAATTTTAATATAATAATTTTATCAAATTAAAAAAATATAATATTTATTCACAATTAAAATAAATATAATTATATTAATTATATAATTATTTAATTAATAAAAAATATAATAATAATATATTTATATTTAAATATATTTTATTTTATAATTTAAATTTATATTATAAATTACTACCAAATAAAATTATTAAATTTATATATTTCCCGGGTTATAAATTAGTGTTATATATGAATTAATGATAGAGTGTAAAATGTGAATCTATTTGCACGTTAGCTCAAGCTCTTTTGTTATATGTAAATGCTATCTTTAAAGTCATTAATTAGTGTTCAGTTTAGTCTGTAAGAATCCTCATCAATTCTTTTTTTTTTTTTTGTTAGATATTTAGAATGGAGACATTTGTGCTCAGTTTAAAAAATTTACAACAAAAGAATATTATGCAACTTGACCCTGAAATGTATTTTTTTACCAATTATAAATCAAAAATATTACTTATATATTTTTATGCACACATTTAAAACAATTTACTAAATGCGTTGTAACAGTGCGAGATTTGAATAATTTATGGAAAGATTTATATTTAAAATTTTTCATTGTGAATATATTAAATAAAAAAAAATCCGTAAATCCATCATCGACTTGCTAAAAATCAAACCTGCAATTTATATGCTTTAATCACATATTGCACATGGTGTTTTATTAGACTTTTACTGCGTTAAGATTGATTTGTGCACGTAAAAGATAGTTGTGTGATGAGAACAAAAAATTTTAATCTCTCTAATTTAAATGATAAATAAAATAAAACATGGATTTTTCCACCCACAAGGGCTTTTCTTCAATCATTGGATTGGAGAACATAAAATAATTCAGTAATTAATAATGATATAAAATAATTACATGAGTGGTGTATGTAATTTTTTTTTTTTATGTTTAGCATCAATCTAAATATTTGAGAAATTCTATAAAGTTGTTTCATAAAATTTTATATTTTAAATGACAATTTAAATAAAGTTCATTTTTAAAAATTCAATTCCTTATTGAAAATCCAATTTCTTTCTTTCTTTTTTTTTTTGGTATAAATGAATTGTAATTTCTCACTGTAAAGTATAAAATATTTTTTGTTCGTTTGCCTCTTCTTTTTTTTTTTTTACGTGTTGGGGATAGCCAAGGGGACACGTGTCCTTCCCGCACCATCTCCCTCCACGCATAGCGATATTAGAGACAACATTGAAAACCATATAAAAACCACAGAATGCACTTCGCGCGAAACTGAACCATAAATAAAACCATTCAGACACTCTCTCAGATGACTTTGGTTGTAGGTACCTCATCTTCCTTCACCATTCTTCACCACCATTTTCTTCTTCATCGAAACTCAACCTTCTTCCCTTTTCGCACCAAGCAAAACCCTAGCACCTTTCTCACTGTTCGCTGCTCTTCGAGTGTTCAGGAGATAGAGAAATCGGAGCAGAGAGAATTGAGTTCGGAGCTTCTAGCTTCGGCTCCATTTCCTCCAATTAAGGCTGCTAAGAGGGTCGTTTTGGTCAGGCATGGCCAAAGCACCTGGAATGCCGAAGGTAGGATTCAAGGTAGCTCCAACTTCTCCGTTCTTACCAAGAAGGGTGAGTCTCAGGCCGAGACTTCACGCCAAATGCTTATCGATGATAAATTCGATGTCTGCTTCGCCAGGTTCAATTTCTTTTTGGCCGTAATTGTGCCACCTAAGTAGTTTTGTTGCTTGTTCTGTACATGCTTAGGGAAATTGTTGAAAATCCTACTTCAGAATTGTAATGATGATGCTATTTCGGGGAATTCTATCTTTCAGCTTTCTTCTTTTATCCTGAAAATTCTTTGTTCTTGCCAGTTTGAATTCTAATATTCATTTATTTATTTTTAATTAAGACGCACAGATTTATGCTCAAATCCTTTTCCTTTAAGTGGCTCATTAGTGTCTAGGGTGAGTGTGCATATTTATTTATTTTATATATCTGACATGGCTAACTTGATTTTTTCCCCAAACTTCAAAGTCCTTTGTCACGATCAAAGAGAACAGCTGAAATAATATGGCAACCTCGTGAAGAGCCAATAATCACAGAACACGACTTGAGAGAAATCGATTTATATTCATTTCAAGTATGATCGGCTGAATGTTCTCCACTATGTCATTTTCATTATTAGCTTGTGTTATGCTTTGGTGCCACTGATCTTATTGCTGTGTTTTAGGGCCTCTTGAAGCATGAAGGGAAAGCAAAATTTGGCCCAGCTTATCGCCAGTGGCAGGTAGATGCAGCCAATTTCAACATTGATGGTCATTATCCTGTGAGAGAATTATGGGTACGTGCTAGAAGCTGCTGGGATAAAATCCTGGCTCATGATAGCAGGTCTGTTCTTGTGGTTGCTCACAATGCTGTTAATCAGGCTCTTGTTGCAACAGCAATAGGTATTTATTTTTTACTCTCCTAAGGAAGTTTAATGATAGAAAATGAAGATTGTCAGTTTGAATGTACATGACCCTTTTATCATCCTTAACAATCAGGTTTAGGAACAGAGTATTTCAGAATTTTACTTCAGAGCAATTGTGGTGTAAGTGTGCTGGATTTCATCCCAAGATCTGAGGGTGGGTCCCCATATATTTGCCTTAACCGCTTAAATCAGGTATAGTACATATAATTGCAGCAACTGAATGATTATCTTCTGTTATATTTGCATTCAACACCTATGGAAAGAATAGATTGACCAAACAGTTGAAAAGCTAAGTCTCAACGTGGCAGCGGCTTGTTTTCCCTCTGTGACAGTGGTTCAAATTATAAGCTGGTGTCCATTTCTGCTCCTCCAAACTGTGTTTCTCTTCTTTTAAAAGAAAGGCTAGGATTTCCATACGTTGTTAATATTCAGGGCACCTACACCCTGGATTCATGGACAATTTTTTAGCAAGATTTATTTTGATGTTTAATATGCACTTAATGCTGGCCAAAACAGAAACGTATTTGCATTAAATGAGTTGGGACAACTATTATTTGTTGTCTTGATAGAGCACCAATTAACAAGGTAGAATGCATGTGAGTCCAGTTTTATTGAACAAGTGTCAAACTTTGGTTTTCCCAACTAAGCAAGGTGTCTATGCCCCAGAAAATGTCAAGCGCATGGAAGTCTTGCCCTAAAAGAAATCGTGTGTTTAACTCCTTTTAAGTTTCACAATATGTAGGCTGTCCTTTAATCTGAATTGAAATGTTAACTCAGACACCAGGTTCACCTGTTGCTGGTGGAAAATCTGGAGGCAGACAGACGAGTAAGCGGATAATACTTGTTTGCCATGGATCTACACAGGGCAACATAGAGGTGTGGAGCAATAGCTTAAAGGTCTTCAATATTTGATGAGATGTTAATGTAATTTCTATGAAAGTTGTGAACTAATTTCTATGGAAGTTGTTACTTAAATCTCTTTGCTTATATTGTTAAACCCCAAGCGGTTGTATTTAATTTCAAGTGCTCTTATGACTCATTCTATCATTCAATGCCAATAATAAAAATTGTTTCTCTTTCTAGACCGAAAACCATGTTTAAAAGTGATAGAAGGAATACAAATAAATTTAAGCCAGTGAGCCAGTGGCTATTACATGTCTAAAAGATACGTATGAGGTTTTGTTCCTTTAAATTATTCTTCATTATTCCTTTTTCCTTTGCCTTAATAAGTTATTAAAAGTTTAAAACCATTATAAACAAAAGATTATGTTGAGCTAGAGAGCTTCTTTCGGTGTATCTGAAAGTGCATTTGTACATGTCAGGTTTCTAAACAAACCCCCTTATCTTGAACAGGCTGGTTCGCCTTTTGCAGGCAATGAACCAATGAACATGCTTGGGATTATACAGGTACTGTATCCAATTTCTCAAAATAGCTAGTTTAAAGTTATGTGATCTAACTTTCTGCTTATATAACAGTCCCAGAAATCTGCAGAGCTACTTCTTGATTTGAAAGTGAGTTCCATTATTAGCAGTCCTAAGAATGCTTGTGCTGAGACAGCTATGGCCATCTCCAAAGTAAGTTCATTTTTGGTACTATTCAGCTTGTAGAAGCATGATGCTAATGTTGCTTTTTCCTAATTTTCTTCTCCTGATGTGCGTCATTTATTATTTGGATTTAAGTTTACTTGTCAAGAGGCTTTGTTTTAAATTTCGAGTGAACAGTATCCCTGAACTTAGGTATTCGGTTTTGTATATTTATTTTTTGTTCTCCTTTAGTTAATCTGTTAGACATGGTTATAGGTACAAGAAGCTGCAGATTGCTTGGGTGCCGACTGTGTGCCACGCTATGTTGAGGTGAAGCGGATGGTAAATCTTGACGTTGATACAATATTTCAGCAACCCAAAATGGTAATAACCTAAAGTTCTGATGTGTATGTCAGTGTGTTTGTCTTGCATGCTTAAGTTACTTGGTTGGGGGGAATACTAGTTAATTAACTATGTGTTTTGCGTGTCTAGCATGATCTTTGACAAAATACTGATCATAACAACTAGTCGATTCAAATAGATGAAAAAAAGTTTGTATTGCAACAATAAACAAAGATTAACATGAAGGATTGGGTCAATCTTCGACATAGGAATTATGTAAATATTAAATTTACAAGGAATAAGGCCATTAGTTTTTTCTCATTCAGGTTTTCTGTTCATGGATCACATAGCTTGGTGAACTTCATCTCTGGCTATTATCTATGTCTACTTAATTTTATTTATTTAATTTTTTCTATTGCAGGGTACATCTAATTTCCCACTAACTCAACCTGGCTGGTTAAATGGAATTGATGATGAGCTGAGAGTAGCATTATGGGATCAATCTGGAAAGGCATGGCAATCTCTGTTGGACGAAATATCCGACGAGTCTAAGCCAGAAGTTGCAGTTGTAGTTGGTGATCCTGCTATCCACATAGCACTGATGGCACACTGCCTTAATTTGACAAAAGAATGGCTGGTGGCATTTCATCTTGATACAGGGAGTGTCAGTGTCCTTGACTTTCCTGATGGGCCTAAGGGAAGAGGTGTCATTAGGTGCATAAATTACACTGCACACTTGGGGAGATGGTCTATACCTATCACTAGATCAACAGAGGATGGAGAAGAGTTTTAACTGTAAAAAGTACACGTATTTTATTCTGAAATCAACTTTAAAAATTGATCCTGTCATAACCCCATTGTAAAAATCAGATATTAAATGTGATTATGATATATAGAGTTCAAAGTAAGAGTGTTGCCATTGCGCAACCATGACGGCCAATAGTTTAGAAGAGTTTCAAAATGCAGGAATAATTCAAGGGTTTCATTTAGTTTAGCCTAAGTTATTGTTAGAATTAATTGCTTTTGTAACAAAGACAAGGTATGCTGGAAAAGGATGATCTGATTTACATAGATTGTATAATATATATACAAGAGTAGAGAGAAAATTGTGGAGAAATAGCTAACAAATCCCTATCATTTAGCTAATTACATTCCTATAATTAAGTTCCTATTAACTAAGGAATATTTGCACAATCTATTATAATCCGTAACACTCCCCTTCAAGTTGGAGCATAGATATTAATTATGCCTAGCTTGTTACAAATGTAATCGATGTGAGTTCCATTCAGAGCTTTTGTGAAGAAATCTCCCAATTGATCCTCTGATTTAACATGTCCTGTAAAAATGAACTTGTCTTCAATCTTTTCCCGAACGAAATGACAATCGATCTCAATGTGCTTAGTTCGTTCGTGGAACACAGGATTAGAG
>JANHAO010001771.1:0-31711 GCA_026873985.1 Saraca asoca
GGGACAAAGATTTTAAAGCAAACCCACGCCCTTGTTAGGTGTTTTATTCGCCTTAAACCCCAATAATGCAGCAAAACCCCCCCCCCCCCCCCCCCCCCCCCAAAAAAAAAAAAAAGCAACTAAGACAGTATAGCAGGTGACACTGCTGAACTCCAAGTTATAGTCTTCACAAAAATACTATTATTACTTCAAGAGTATCAGACTCTATATGATTTCTCAACTTATGTAGAAGGTCCTTGAGCTCTCCATGGTTTGTACCCAATTGTTACACCCACAGAAATGCCCTGACATTATGCATAAACATAGTCCATTCATCACGTAAAGACTCTTGGTTTCAGTTGAGATTAATCATTAGGTTGTATAATTAATCATTTGATTAAATATAACGTGACACAGAAAGGTTCACTTACATTTAAGACAATATGAACATAACATTTAAAAAGTGCTAAATGAGGAGAAAGTGTAATTCTGCTATATGGAAGCAATAATATATCTTGCACAACAATATAGTGGTTGCTTTGGACTTACATATGCAGCCAAAATTTGACCCTTGATATTTGTGAACATCTGCAAAAACATGGTAAGTTATTATGCAAGGTAAAAAATCTCAAATGCATAGAAGGGAAAGCAAGCATCAAGGCTGGTGCGAAAAGAGATGAGAAAGAGGTACCATGATTGTAGTATGTAATCTTGCCTAATAGCCTTGGTAGTCTATTCCATTTTCCTAAGCTAGGAAAACATACCTATGAAAATTGCTAAGAACTTAGGCTGTATCATATCATTTACTAGAAATGCTACTATGTTCAGCATCGTTGCAACTCTCATGGAGCTAATATTGACATCTAACCTCGAATTCCATCTAAAACACACACACACACACACACACACACACACACACACACACACACACACACATATATATATGCCAGAGTATGACAGCATATCAAAATCTTAGAAATCAAAATCCAGACTTTTGGATTCCAAGATTTTTCATAGGCATAAGATGGTCAAGGATGTAGACATCTTGGACTCTTGTACATCCTAAATTCTCATCTTTATTTTTTTTTTATTAGAAAAAGAAAACTATTATTAAAAGAAGGAGAAGAGTACAAACAAAGAGGATAAGCAACCCTCATTAGAAAGAGAAAAACTAAAAAGGATAAAACTACAAGAAAACAGCACCAGGAAAAACTATACAATCAAAGATTGGGAACAGATTTCCAATCTCTTTTGCAAGTCAGTCAAACTCATTCCCTGAAAAAAATCATGAGCTTTAAACCAAAGGACAATCCCACACAAACCCAAACAAATAGAAAAGCTTATCTCGTAACTACCAAGTCATCTCATAATGCAAAAACAAATGATTATTAGTCATAGCATTTTTAGAACATAACAAACACATCTGGGAACAAAGTTTTATGAGGTTCGTTCACCTGTAACGTATTATTGGTATTGATCTTCTTCAAAACAACAGTCCAAACAAATTTAACGTTAGAAGGAGCCTTAGTTTTCCAAAAAGAACTAAGAAAAGGCAAATTAAAATTCCCATCTTTAATTAAACATAGCATTATCATATCAAATAGTCAAGACCCTTAGTAGAAATCAAGTTACTAAGGCATCTTTGCATACCAATGCCAAAGTGCTAGCATATCATATGGCTCTATAATGGGAAACAAGTCCCGTATCTTTAAAACAAGTCCAAAGATAGTGCATCTTTATCATCAATAAAATGACACAGAAATTGAACTTCAATGTAACCCCATAGAACAGGGCATGGAAGCAGAAGGTAATGGGAATAGGATGGCGCAATCATCACCTCCTCACTGATAAGTAACAAGCTCAGCATTGCTCTGCTAAGAATCCACTGATTTCCACGATCCTCCAATATAACAATCTCAAACAGGGTTTTCAATATCTGAGAGAACAGAATAAAGATAATGATTCTGTAGAATCCAGGAAGCACACAAACAAATATTAAGATAACCTCAGTTGGATCAGACCAAACATGGATGCTGCTAAATGTGCTGTGCTGTCATGAATAATGAACTCTTAAAATGCAACAAAATCACAATAAGTATTAAATATGATGGTTATGACACATTTTTTTTTTCCATGGATCAAAAGTATGTAGAACCATGGAATTGCTAGTTCTTTCTTCAAGAACTTTTTGCGGATAGAAAAATGAAGTTTGTCAAGATAAGAAAGATACATGGCAAGAGGATAATAGGCTTGAAGGAAGCACAACTAATGCTTCATTAATATAAATTAGCACTGCTGGACATGCACACTTAATAGTATATAACATAATATAAAATACTAGTGAACTACAAGAATTGCTACTCCGACATATTATTTATAATATTTTCTAAAATCAATATAATTAAATCTAATTACAGAGGGAAATTCTGTTTCCCTGAAAATAAATTTTTAGTTGATTGTGTATTGTCATGCAAGAAGCAAGTATGATTGAAGAATATCAGGATTAGAAGTTAATGTAGATACATACAAATTATTGATATATAAATGAGAAAAAGTATTGATAATGTATCTATATTAAGGAATTACAAGCCTGCATTTTAAAAAGTCAAAGCAAAAAGAAAACTATACGAAATGTTGTTCAATATTAATGTTTAAGGCTACACCTGACAAGGTTTTATGTTAAACTATTGTCTGAAGCTTGTGTTTTATACACAACTAAATATACATTTGCCAAGATAATTAAACCAGAAACAATCAATGCCTCAAATCCTCAATTTTAGCAATATGTGTCACTTAACTCGTTGCCAATAACCAGTTCATTGCTAAATTACTAGCTAATTAATGGGATTAACAAATGACAGAAAGTAGGGGTGATTGATTGTTATCTTCAAGGATGGTTTGCTAGGTAGATTGATAGCTTACCCAGGTTGTACAGTTGTATAACCTTCCTACAACTAATTAAACTCAGCAGTAGGTGAGGAGTAACATTATGCTTCTAACCTTCAAATAAAAAAAGAAAAAAATGCTTATAACCCACCGCCTTTAAATATTTCTCCTTTATCTTCCTTTGCTTCATCTAATTCTTGTCCTTATCTTTTACAGTTTTACAGCTTAACAAAAGCCTCATCTGTTTCCAAACTTTATGCCATTTTCCATTCATACCCTAATGAGAAGTTAAGTTGTAAGTAATTGGCTTTCCTTGCTAAAGAGTGAAACCAATTTAAAAAAGGGGAAGTGAACAATGCAGATTAACAACACTTGTGTGACAAACTTACTCCAGAGAATAGCCCAGAGCAATCAGAAATAAGTTGAGCTACATTGAGAGCAGCAGGTGACGAAAGAGACTCTCCTAAAGTAACATGGTTGAAATAAAATGTAGCCAGGTTATCAATAGCAGAGGCACTCTGCAAACGGAAACAAAATTTAGGGTAAGAAAGTAAACAAATAAATTCTATGCTAGCATTCTCATTTTTATTTTTATCACAAAAGCTTAAGCTGTAATGACTTAAGAGAAGTCCCATAAATGATTTCCATATCCCCAACACACTAACTTCACATGAAAGCCATTTGGCACGAAGCATGGAATAGCATAAGGTCCACTTTACCTTGTGTGCAAATTTAATTTTATTACATCTCTAACGGTTTCCAAATTCATGAACATAAGAAGATTGATGTGCAGTTCATAGATCAAATATATGCATTTAATTGCAATGAGGTTAGAAGACAGCTAGCACAACTACAAACACAAGGAAGCCTTTGCAAACCTGTGAAGATATGCTCTCGCTTAAATCTTTAAGGCCTGATTCAAGAGATCCAACAATGTACATAAATGTGGTTTTATCCAAGCTCAGGAAAAATGATAAATGACCATTGAAGAGCGTCTCCAAGAATGCAAAGTATGCTGCTGTGAGCTGAAAAAAAAATATAAAAGAGAACGAAACAATAAACTTAAAAATCTACACATTTTCCAGAACACAAGAAATGATGAATACTATGTAAAAAGCATCCTCTATATCTCGTATGAGTGTACCCATATAGCAATCTTCTTATCCCCTCTATCAACCACCAACCCCCACGATAACAAGGAAGAAAAGACACCAAAAAGAACACTTTAGAGTTCCAGATTCTTCAGTGCCAATTAACTTCCTCCAGATCCCCACAGTTCTTTCATTTTCCATCCCAAGAAATTAATCCTTATCATCTTCCATGCCATCTATGTACTCATGTTCCTGTACAACCTTTCATCTTCAACCCTACCAAAGGTTTCTCTTTTCTCTATTTCACACTATCTATCACACGTCATCAACTTCAGCACATTTCAAGGATGTATCTATATATTTCCCTATGTCTACGTCCAAAAGCCATCTAGATCAACTTATTTATTCTTAAATTGATTTTTACCTCTTCAATTTCTTCCTATACCTCAAACAGGTAGCGCATTAGCAATGGAAAAACAGAAATCAACACAGGATATCCTTTTGTGAGTTCCTACACTACAAACTGGTAGATACTAGAGATATTTCCACTAGTAGACAGCATATGCAATTGACCTTACATCTAGTTAGTCCTTGAAAAAAATTCCCTTTTCCTTTTGTTAAGGCCCACCCAAAAACATGGTAAAATTGTGACAAGAAAATAGGAAATGAATATAGGCAAACTGAATAAAGACTCAGTCAAATGATTGCATACTCAAATCATCAAAAGGAAAAATAAACCTGTATTGACAAAATAGAAAAAGCATAGGTGTATGGTTTAATTGGAAATATAATCTTCTAAACTTTATGTATATATTCTCATATGTGACAGAATGGGATTTCAAAAGAGGGGGATCAACCAACACAATTAAAAACACAGGCTAAAGGTATATTCTCGTATGTGACAGAGTGGGATTTAAAAAGAGGGGGATCAACCAACACAATAAAAAGAAAGAAAACATAGGCTAGAGGTAAAGTAATACCTTCCGATATGCCAATAAATCAGACAAAGGGATTGATAATATCATCTTTGCAGTAATATCTAGAGCATCTACCAGGGCTCTATCACCATAAAGTTCAAAAACACCGAAGTTGACATAATTCCCAGAAAGTGCTGCCACACAAAATAACCACAGAATGAAGCTCGCAACTGATGTAAAAACACACTGCAAATCAACAACTAAGAAACCAGCTTCTGTAATAAACATAACAGAATGAGAGTTCATCCTCAGTCACTTGTCTGAATTTTGGAATTTCTGAGAGTACTTCTAATTCATATTTGACAAGATAAGACATGATAAAATTACTCTAACAAGCAAGAGAAAAACCATTTAACTACGAGTCAATGAAAGAAGTAATAGATAATGAGTCAAACCTGCAGCAAAATAATCAAATATGATGATATAATTGATAAGAAAGTGGGTTGGGACAAAGTAAAACTCCAAGCACAAAGCATTACTGTCATTGAGGTCTAGTGAAGAACATGTAGATATTAAATACACACCATTAACTACAGCAATGCATCCAATATAACAGTCCCCTTCTACCACATTTTCACCAACCCCTAGGGATACAAAAGAAATATGAAAAACAGACAAATAATGGCACAATAATTCATACCTCTCATGAGAATTGTCAAACAAATTGATATCCCCTTGTATTTGGAAGTATACACATCTACTGTATTAGGAAGAGGTAGAAGTCTTGACCCATAGGCGACAATCAGCTTACTGACTTCTCGAAAAAGCAGTATACCATTTGGAGAGGATGACTCAAAAGTCAACCGCTGAGATTTGTTCAAAACTAATTCAGCTATAAATTTTAACAATGGAGTTGTTACCTGCATCATTTGTTTGTATCAAATATCCTTCTAAGGATGAGGATAAGATTATTTGAATAAGAATAATGGTAAATTTTATGCATGCCTTTTTCCAGTATAATGGTTGCCATTCAAGAATTGTTTACTTTGAATATATTGGTTGGGATTCGTTTGAGAGGCAAATGGGATGTTGGTATCCCATCCAATGTTGCCTTCTCTTTGATTTTCTTATCTGGTTGTGCAGGCAACTGCTTAAGGTCAACAGTTGATCACAGATAACCTTAAAGCATGAAGCACCATTTCTGTAAGCAGGTGCATCACGAGCAATAGGAATGTAGACAATGTCAACTTACTTGCTAATTCACTCTCCAATTACCATAGCACAATGGCATCTTGTTTGTAATTTTTCTGGGATAGCTTATAATGGTAAATTACCAGTGCTCTATCACCACACATGCACTAATTCCCTTTTATTCTAGTGGGAAATCTCTTAGGTTTACTGAATTCTCAAGATTTTCAATTTCCTTACCTTTGGATCTCTTTTAGGTTAAATTTTAGTCTTCCAAAATAAAGGTTCCATGCATCCACTAGATGTTTCTTTGACAGCTTATAGAAACTAAAGCTGCATTAGGAATTGTCACTTTAGTTTGCATTTCTTCCACAGTTTGCATGGAAATGAAAGGCTGACCCTTACCTCAGGAGTATCAGCCCATTGTACAATGCTTCTCAAAATAACTACTGTGCGCACTGGATAGAGCCAGTCAAAAAGGAATCCATATGTTCTACGACTGTCATAAGGCAATTTAATTTTTTTAAAAGACAGATAACTACTTTATTATATAAAGGAAGAAACTGACAGGTAACAAACAAACAAGACCTTTCGCAAACTAAAAGTTTCAGATGCAAACCTGTTAGTTGCCATTGCTATTCCCCGAAGGTCCCGCATTAACCCAATCAATGCATATTTTACAGCATCTGATCGGAACATTGCATCAGGTGTTGATTCCAACCTAATGAAAACCTTATTTGGGAAAAATATCAATGAGAAGTAAGACTGTATTTATATTCCCAAAACCCTTTATTTGTTTTCAAAAAATCATATTCCTGATTCAAAAATCATTTGAACATAAAGAATTACGACAGAAGAAAACTACCTACCTGCAAGAGAGGTTCCATAGAAGATTTAAATTTCAGGGGGCTGTCTTCCGCAAATATTAACATGCCAATAATATAATAAAAGGTTGTTCTGCTCCGAAAACATTCCCGATTTTCTAAAAATGGGAATTGTTCCCTCTGAAAATAACAGACATTGCTTTTCTGAGTACTCTGTTAATGTGAACCTGGCAACTTGCATATAAATTTCTATTAGATTACTTATTCTTTTGGCCATTGTACACGTTCACTTCGCCTCTGTATTTCCAATATAACAGATCTGATTCCAGAACTTCCAAATATCATGCAATTTCTATCCTCCATAAACTCTCATATTTTAAGGATAGAATACATTTATGAAGGATATGTTAGTGTCCAAAAGATTTGAAGGTTCTTAATAAACAATTTTTTTCTTCTTCCTTCTCCCTCGCAAATTTCACTATCCCATCTGTTAACAGAAAACGTTTAACTATAATAGCAACCAAGCATGTCCAGCGCATGAGTCCACACTAAAAATACAAACCCTTGACATTTTCCTTTTATATTCTATCATGTCCCTTGTTTAGACCATCTAGCACATTAAAATACCAAAAATAAAGCAGTAAAATCAATTGGAATCCCAGTTTTGATGGTGATAGTATACTGCAACACAGGAAGAATTGAGCTTATGGTAGTTAGGAAAGTTGTTTAGTTGATGATTAATGAGTATGTAATTGTGGTAGTAGAGTCAGTATAGATAATTTTTTATCTTTACGTTACCAATTTGGAGGCAACTGGTGTCAGGAAAGGTTAACATTGCAAAATCTAGAAGTAGAACAAGGGCAAAACAGAAAATTTGGGTCGAAAGTGCCACTCATCTGAAATGGTTTGAGTTGACACTTACATGCTGGTTTGAAATTAAGAGTTTAACAGTATCCAACTTAACAAGCAGTTTTCCCGTCGTGTATCTGCATGGAATTCCTTGACACAATAAATAGGCTAAAAAAATATGAATTAATTGAAAAGTATGATAGTCAGTCAAGGAAGTTGAGATGGAACCAGACTAACCCAGATGCCAATTCCAAAAAGAAACCCAACGTATGATCAATAACCTCTTTACACTGAAAAAGAAGATTCTCATGTTATCAGCTAGAAATACAATTACAATTGAAGAATCATAAAAACCACGATTTATCACCTCTGTGTAAGACTTGAGATTGGTAACAATCTTTCCCACAATAATATTTAGCAGTAGGAGATGATCCTGGATTCCTAGAAGTTCAGATAACCGAGCATATAACTGCCAATATCAGAGTCCAAATCAGAAAGGAAATGGCAATGACCAACCTTTGATAAGAGTATGAATTTGAACGGTGAGTTTATACTACCTTGGATGAAGGAACAGGCTGGTCACCAATATAACATCTTTTAAGATTTTGTAAGAAAATTAGTATAGCACGATCAAGTCTTTGCTTACTTATGTCTCCATACCTCTGAATATCCAGGACAAATTAATGAATATGGTCATAACAGAATGGAACCTCAGTGGGTTCAAGAAAGAGAATTATTTCAAATAAAAGTAAATACAGATTCAACAAGTAAATTCAATCTCCTTTATTACATCCAACAAAATAAAGTTCAGCAGTAAGGAAAACAAGAGACAGAAAACAAACTCCTCAAACAAAATTGTAAGGACAAAAGCACTCTGTCACTGGCTTGTTTAACATTCAAAAAGTTCTTTTCAATGGAAAAACCTTGTGCCCCAGGGCAGGCTAGTAATTTATCATTTGTTAATAGAACCCTTGAAAACATGATTCTCTATCCAACCAAAGACACCACATTACAGAAAAAGTTGTGTGCTGCCACCGAACTTTTCTCTCCTTACACCTGACATAAAACAGAGACTTCGTAATATTGTAAGACAGACCAAATTTTATTCCAGAATAGTTACATACCTTACTGTGCAAGCCATTGTCAGTGATATTAATCAACTGCAGAGCAAGTACTGAAATCTCTGCATCGAGTTTTTCATGTGATTCCCCACTGCAACATAGAAGCAAAAGCTTAGCTATTACTGTTCACATATGCTTAGTGACCACCGATGGTTGTTAAGCAATTACCTAAAACCAGAAAGATGCTTTATCTTGAGAATTGCAGCAACTATGTGTGTGAACCAAGCGAGTTTGGCTTCTGTTACAGAGAGTTCATAACTGCCTACAGAGACTTGAAGATTTGCTTCCCTCTACACATATCAAATCAGTAAATATATAGACAAATCAGAATATTTTCAGATAATTGTATAGAAAAACTGAAGTACTTCATACAGAACTACTAAAGAATACCATATAATTTTGCATGATAGGCTCTACAATCTTCAGTAAATATGCACTGCAGCTTTCGTACTGATGTTGAAGGAATCAAACAAAGATGTCAAAGTAAACAAAATCATTAAAATAAAAAGAAACAACTGACTACAAGTTATTCAAAACAATAAACATCTTAATTTATATCTCTTACATAATAAGAATATTCTCCAAAGAAGATTTTAATTAGCATAAATAAGCATGTGGTTTTAGTAAGAGTAAGGGAAAAAGTGCTTTATGGAATGTTGCCAAAATGACTGTTTTATGGTGTATTAGGTTGGAACAGAATGCTCAAATTTTTGGACAGCAATCCCAACCAGCTTTTCTTGTGTGGGACAAGATTATGTTTGTTACGTCTTTTTGGCTTAAAGCTCATGGTTTATTTTGAGGAATAAGCTTAGCAGTTTAGCAAAAGGATTGGAAATCTGTTATAGAACTATGATTGGGTGTTTCGTTTTCTAGTTTTCTGTTCGTTTTAGTGTTCTAGCGACTTTTCTTTGAGGGTTACTTATCCTCTTGTCATGTATTCCTCTTCTTTCTTTTAATAATATTTTCTTTTTCATAGAAAAATAGGCATAAAGAAGCATGAACCTGAAATCTACAGAGGGAAGGAAAGAATTCAAGCTGATCCTGAAGCACTTCCACATTGTCAAGAGGATTATCACCAGGTTCATCCAAAAGTTCAGACTGCAGTCGATTAGATAATTAGGGGAAGATTTTTTTAACATATACTTACTTCCATCAAAACATCAAAGAGACTTAATACCACCTTACCTGCAATAAATCAAATCGTGATGATATGAAACCTTCAATGATTTTAGGCACATATTCATCCAGCAGGTTTGGTTTGTCACTCCTCAGATACCGCACAGATGCCACTGATCTGGACCACAAACCTAAAAGGTAGTATACACTGCTGCCAGCCCACTGAATAATGAAACATTATCAATTTATCAGCATCAAATATAACATGCTTTTTTTATTTTTTATTTATGCAGCCTTCATTAAGAATAGACCTTATTAGAAGAGAACAAGAGGATTACAAATCACCTAAAGCAAAGAAAAAAGGGAGGAAAAGAAAATAAAAAATGGAGAACGCATTAACTTAGAAGACTTTTCAATTTTCTCAGCAAGTCTAATAAAGAAATTCCCTCATTTCCTGAACAGATATCAAAACTCAATTTCTTTTGGAAACATACTAAATAGTCATGGAGACATACCTTCCAAGACTGTAAAGATTTCAATGTGAACTCTGCTACCAAGCGTATCCAATCACTATAGCCTTCAGCATTAACAAGTTCTGACAACTGCCATAGAAATATCACTTATAGGAATCATTATAGATTTGCCTTCATTAACCAGAAAAAAGCAGTATCTATAAAGTGAAGATACTTGTGAAGATTAATGTGAACTGATCTATGCAAGAGAGACCAGGATGTCGCATGCCTGACAAAAGAGTTTATAGTAGTTGTCTTGTACTTTTTTGACATTACACATGGAAAAAAAAAAAAAAAAAGATAAGCAAGCTAACAAATATGACATTTTTTTCCATGTTCACAAAGACAACTGCTACCATGTGCACGCTCAAGATCCATTTTTGTTTAAAATGAGACCGATAATTCCCTTTCTTAAGGCTAAATTAATGCATAATGTCAAGTTTCGATCCATAAAAACAAGGATTGGTTAGCATACAAGTGAATGGAACATGCAAGCAGATAATCAAGAAAGGATATAGATAGAATTTCCAAGAGAAAATGATTCACCTGATAATTTACTTTAAAACGGCCAAGAAGACGACAAAAGGCATGATAGTTATCATGATCAGCAAGACCTGCCTTGCAATTAAATAATAGCATCAATGTCCCTCAAAAATAAAAGGAAAAAGCATCAATGTCCTTCTAACTGATAATTGATATGGAACGTGTAGCAAATATATAATTAATATTGCACTTTTTGTGCTATATTGCACAGGTAGAGGTGAGAGCATCATACCTGGTCTTTTTAAAAGATTAAGATAATGGTGCAAACAAGAAGATATTATACAAAAATTTTATACAAATATTTAACTGTGAAACTAGAATCAACAATTGAAAGAAATAATGGCATTCAAGAAAAAACATCATGAACAAAAATTGTAAGCCAACATAAAAACATGTTATACTGTTTCATTAAAAAAACCACTAAACATAAAATTTAAAGCAAAGCACTTGTTCAATCTCAAACAACATAATAATGAAGTTAATAAAACATAGCTAGAAGTACAACAGCAAGTAGAATTGATAAATATAGATATCATTAGTTCAAGAGGGCTTTCCCAATCTCTTTGCATGAAAAACCACACACCTGCTAACTCTGGAAAGCGTGTTTTGGGAAGTCTAGGAAGTTCTTTTTATAAAACAAAAAGGCTGAGAATTTTCATTCAATAGTCTTGAAATCATTTATCATGAGATTTTGTTAAGAAAACCACACACTGTCACATATATGATCAGAAAGAATGCCTTCAAAGTGGAATACCAGAACTAGATGACCTTTTGGAGAAATCCAAAGTCCTAAAAGGGGAACACGAATTTCACTTGAAATGATTTAAAATCCGCACAGAAGACTTTCATTACTAGCCATTTTCAATCATTTATATCTTCTGAATATTTTGAACTTTTTCTTCTGTACAATGTTATTTGAAAAGACTAATCTCATTATGGCTGATGGTCTAGACATAGTAGCAGATCAAACATATTAAAGTTATGAATATGATATAGTAGCAGATCAAATATATTAAAGTTATGAATAAAATATACTTGTAGAATTCAACAAAAATATTAGGCACTTAGCAAGAGAGAGAAAATTTGTAATGATATATTGAATAGCTTTAATCCTCAGTCATGAGGAATTATAATAATTGACAAGATCTATATTTTTATTTGCTAACGTTAATTGCAAATGATGAAACAAACAAATAGCAAATTTTATAACCAACTTCCCTGTCATTAATACTTGTTTGGGATCTTAGATAGCCCAGACAAGAAGCCAATGCTGAAAGACATGATCTAATTCACCCAACACTGCTAAAACAAATTTAGCACTACATTGAAAGTTGAAAGAACTACAATCTATTTTACCTATCCCAGTTTGCAGAATTTCCTTTGTTCCCTGCATTAAGTTTGACAAAAACTTCAACCGGGCAGTATCATTGGCAAACACAGATCGTCTTGCAGAAGCCAGCCGCAACAAGCACTCTAATGCCTGTAAATAATATTTAACAGTGACAACTGACAACATGAATAATAAGATAAATAGAAGGGACCAATGAATAAAAATTCCAAATGGAAGTTGGGAACTTGCAAAATGGATCAGTGCTTTTGGCAATCAAGTTTATTGCAACAAACCCAAACATTAATGTATCAACAAGAATTGTAAACTAGTATCTGAGAATTGGACTGGATTGGAAATGGAAAGCCTCAAGCTGCAGACAGGAACGGGAGGGAAGAGAGATACTGACTAACAAGATCAGAAAAAGACAACGCTACATAGTATATTGTTTACATAAAATATAGCATGCATCAATGCATATAATCATGTAATCAAACATCACTCTGACTTAAACAACAAGAGAAACAACAGAACAAGTGGCAGAAATACATGCAAGAATAAAGATATAACCAAAGTTCATGCATTCGTCTATCATCTTACTTAAATTAACTTGTGCCTGCAAGCTAGTTTACAATACTATAAGGCCACATAGGTTTAACAAAATGAAACATATCAACTGTCTCGTCCAGGTATCACATAAACAAACCTCTTTTGAAAATGCTTGATTCATTGCATAATAATCAAAAAATATTTGCAATGTTGATGGATCCTCAAGTGCTGGCTTCCAAGAAGCAGGAACCTGCACAACTAATGCCAATTTCAAACCGAAGAAAACCATACCAGAGAAAACAAAGGGACAAAAACCTATTGATATGTTACACAGTAACTAATAAACAGTTTCAACAATGGAGTGCAACATCTAACAGCAAAAAACAATGAAATGCACCTGAATGGTACCAATCTCATCTGAACTTTCATCATATGATGTCCCCATAAAATCAAATGATAAGCAACTAAGGGAAAGTGAAACAGACAGTTCCTGCAACTTGCTTCCAACTGAATGTTTTGCACAGACAATACATGATTACTAAATGGAATTAATGTAGGACAGTATATACTAATAAAGGCTGGAACTTCAAAAATTGAATACATAAAAGTAAAACATTGTCATGATGGGACCTCAACATACCATCATTTTTAAGTTGGAATAGGGAAGCTACTGATATCTGGAATATTTGAAAAAGTGACTGATCCCTAAAAGAGCTGGCTATCCTACGTTGACGCGTAGGTGGTAATCCAGGATTTGGCTGATTAACATAATGTACAAGACATAAGTAACAATAAAACAAAATTATGACCAACCTAAGAGTGAAAGAAGTTCAAAACAAAATGAATTGCCATTCACTTGCCAAATCAACAACTAGTTATAAATCTGCATAATAGTTTCTAATCAGCAACTACACTATACCCCAAAAGGTGCAGAAAGTAAAAGGTTATCAAAAGAAAGGGCTAAGCATAAACAAAAATTCCAATGAAATAAAGTGAAAAAGTTCATTTTCCATCATTGCTTCACGCTCCCAATAAATTTGACTCAAGATAAACCTCAAACCTCAAAATCTAAGCTTCAGCACAGACAGCATATATGGCATCAGTACTTTCTATAAGAAAACTTTATTCAAGAAAGGAAAGGAAGGAGCACAACATAACATGGACATTAGATACAACACTTCTCTTAAGATAATATGGTGACATTCTAACCTGATTTATCTCCGAAACTAGCTGATTCAATATCTTCAAGCCAATAGCATAATGCTGTGCCTGCTGAAATCATAACCAATGTAGGCTTATAATTTCAATTTAACTAGAAGCATGATGCAGAATATGAAGCACCAAAAATGAAAATAAATAAAAAATAGAATACAAAGACAGGTTAAGTGAATAACCCAAATCAACACCACAAAAGGAATTCAACTAGCAAACGTATTCTCATGATTAAAAATAACAACTAGCCCAGCTAAGAAAATAAAAAAAAGATAGCTTTGCTGCTGCCACCCGCTGCTATTGTTGAATTCGCGCTAAGTTACCCATTTGCAAGGTGACAATCACGAAAGTTGTGCTGTCAATCATAAACTTTCAAAATCTGATTGATCATCAAACTTCATTATTATGTAAGATACAGCAGACAAATAACTAGAGGGAATTTAATTGAAGAGAAAAGTGTAAATGTAAAAGAGGCAAAGACATCCTCATAAATAGGAACAAAACATAAAAAGAAATGCAGGAATCCATCATATAATAAATATTTTTAAATCCTTTTAGAGTAACAACCTCCTGCCCAAATAAGAATAAATAGGCTATAAGCAACCAATACAATTATGTCATTATTAACATGTTTCTCTAATAGAAAAAAGGAAGATAAGCTGTAGATGGGAAAAGAAAAAGCATTAGCTGGCAACAGAAGATAAGCTGTTAAAAGGAGGGAAAACAAGACATCCAACGTCATAAAAGATAGCCACAAAACCTAAAAGCATAAACTGGCCAACCAACCAATACAGGTTTTTTCATGTATAAAAACCGACATGATGCCAATTATGTCTTCCTTTTGTACAAAAAAGAACTATATTTGTTCACTAGAAGAAATCAATCATCTCCTTTGCTAGAATGCAAATTGTACTCATAGATCCCACACAGATATTGAGGAAATGAAAATCACTAAGTCAATATATGGCAGAGAGAAGTACAAGGTCACATGTCCATGCGAATGTAGCCTCGTTATAAATACAAACATCATACCACCTGACTCAAGAAGTTCACTGCCTCTTTGACAACATCTCTGAATCTTTCATCATCAAGCCACCCAAACTTTGTAACGCGACAAAATAGTTGGACTAAGGATCCGAGCACAAAAGGCCTCAATTCAAGTCCTTTGCTGGCCAGATAGTTTATGAGATAATTTCCTTCAGAGAAAGTGCAATTTGGTCAATTTTGGGGACGAAAATCAACAGCATTTGGGAAGGGGGGCTACCATACTATGGGAAAACTGACAGCAGCACAATCCAAAAATGACTACCCAAAATTCCCAGAACCCCACCTCAAAGATTATATATGCACACATATGTGATCTATAGGATACTACAATTCTACAAGTAAAGAGTGTTTAAATAATTCTGGCCCCTAACTCAGGAAACCCAGTTGAGGCACAGAATCAATAATATGGTTTTGCCCACAATCACAGGCCAACATATAGACTTCCCCCACAATATTCATGGCTATAATCATCTGCAAGCAAACGAGAATATTACGAATGTCAAGCCGGATCTGTAAAGGAAGGTTGTTCTCTGTCACTTGTTTCAACAAGCTTGAACTAGCAAAGATCAATGCATAAGGAGAGGATGCACTATCGAGAATATATTGGCACTGTGAAATGTAGTCACTGTTTGAGGAGAAGCATTTTAGGGTTCTTTCAGCATGTTCTCGCTCAACAGAGTCCTGCGAACTGTAAAGCCTTTCACATAATGCTTCCAGCTGCACTAAACTGTCCATTCTTCACTGCTTAGGAAGATTATTCAAGAATTGAGGTGAAGACGTCAATCCTGCTCCTATTCCACGTATAACCCATATAAATCTACAAAATTTCAGTTCAATGCAAGTATATTTTTAGAGGTGGAAAAGAAAAGAATGCAAAGCTAGGGTCAGTTCTATACAAATCATCAGACACCATCAATGTTGATCAAATTGGAGATCAATACTAAAATGATTATTGTTCACAGATGTACACAATAATGTTTTCAACTCGGGAAACTGTTTTAATTACAAGAGATGCTTTAAAATACAAAGATAACTCCAGATGAGAGTATCATAGCAGTATCTGTAAGAAAATTCAGCCTCGGTAGCACTGCTTCAGGGCAAATAAGCAGTATAGTCCTGACAAAGAAAACAGAAAGTAGAAATTATTTCAAAAATTGAATAACAAAGTAGCATCCACAATTCACAAGCTTCAACTGAATTAAAATGCTGTTTTACAACACTAAAGATGAGACAGAATGGTAAAAAGCTAGTATTGCTCTCCAGACTTATTCCTTCAGAAAGAAATTTTTTATCATACAAACAACTTTGATATAATTAGTTATCTTGTAAAGGACAACAGCATTATGTAACAGAAAACATCCGAAAAATATAGTTCCATGCAAATACTAGGTAACAACTTTTTCCTTTCTAAAAGAAAAAGTTAGCAAACTCCAATTGATCAAGATAAAGAGTTCCTTGTATCAAGATAAAGAAGCAGAGATAAAGTGTAAAACTCATTGATCACCACACCCTAACAAGATAGAAGAACAAACCAACCAATGCGAACCTACAACATTTACTCAAGGGTGAACTCAAATCAACACAAAAAAAATCAAGACTTTATAGCACAATGTGCCATATGAGAATTCAATCGACAGCCAGGTAGGTGATAATCAATAATCACTTTGGATGCAATATGGACTTGAGTTAAACATTACTGAATGGGGCCTATTGCGCCCAGACCAACAGGCAACGGATCAGTGTCACAATATCAAACCAAATAATTTGTCATCCATGACATTGTTTTACAGAACCCATTGATTTATACAAGGGCCACAAGCTATTGTCTTGCACCTTTAGATCTAATGCATAGTAGTAGTAGGAAATAAATTTAAGGTTTGCTTCCCATGCATACGTAACCACCCCCATCTCAACATAGTATCAATTATAAACGGTATCCATTCAATTCTTCCAATTCAGCAATCAAGTGCATATAACTCCATCTCTAACCTACTACTCTATGCTTCTGTTTTAGAATTAGGCAACAAATTCGAATCACATTATCACTTGAGCTCTCACCAACAATTGCAATGTGCTCACATACCCACTGCCAGCCCCTCCAAACCTCTTTCAGGCCAACAATCCCAAGCCAGCACATCAATAAGGAAACAAGATAATGCCCGCATATAAGACCACCATACTATGTTCTTTACCTATCAATATCTTTTACACGTAATACAAACACAATGCCAGCACAAAATGAGACAACAAAATTACGCAAAACAAAGCTTATCAAGCACAAGACACGCGAAAGAGATTCTCTATACAAATTTGATGGCAGGTAAACTAAATACCGATACGAGTTACACATAGACACGACCACACAGACTCAACCATCCACGCATTTTGGATGATAGCAAACGAAATATCCACATATCGTCATATTCAGATACCATAACCTTAATTTACATATCTTTTACGATTAAAACAATAAACGTTCCGATTGAACAAACACATGTTACCGGATAACCAAGAACATCAAGTCCATTCATATAATCTGTTCAGAAGTTCAACAAATGATGAGAAATGATGGTCCCGATACTACGTAAGAGTTATCGAAGTTCAAACTCAGAGATTGTGAAGGTTTTCTTACGCGAAAAAACAATGGCGGTCACTAAACAGCGACAGTAATGGGGGTTTCAGAGGTCAATTACAGCGTTGAAGCTAAGCAGTGAGCGAGAGAGATGAGAGTGCTTCTCAGTGCAGAGGGAAAACAGGATGGGCGAAGTATCAGGGAGAGAACATATAGCAGAACTGCCGACTCGGAAGTTTTTATTACCCCGCCTCGAATTTTTAGGTTTCTGTATTTTACTTTATCCTTAATTTAATTATTTTATTTTTTAGTAATATTGATATTTAATATATTATGATAATTTAATATAAAAGTCAGAATATTTTTGCGTGCCAACCTTGTGTTTAAGAAATAGACAAAAAAAGAATTACAATCACAACGTTATAAGTTGCATCAAAAAGTTTTCTAAGAACTTTTTATTTTTAAATAAAATTATAATTTTAAAATTACAAAAAATATAATTTTTCAGAAAAATTGTGACGATTCATTTATTTAACATTTGATTTTAAGTTATTTGTCCAATGATAATATTATGCAAAAGTATTTGATAAAATCATTTGTTTATTATTAATTATTTATAAATAAAATAATAAATAAAAATATAAGTATATTTTAAAATTTATTTAAATTTTTTATTTTAATAATATTTCAAATTTTAACATGTTATTTATTAGATTAAATGTTATTCTAAAAATGAATCATTATAATTTATTATACTTATTAAATTTTAAAAAATAATTTATATATATTAAGGACTGAGATATTGAAAATTATATAACTCATGGATGCCTTTTTTACATATTAAAGATAAATCAATTATTTCAAAAAGTTCGATTCTCTATTTTTTAAAAAAAAAATTGACAAATTATTGTCTAATTTATTGATTAAAAAATTATTTATCAAATATTAAATTAATGCTAATTAAAAAATTATTTATCAAACATTTTAGATATCTTTTTTAAGAATATGATTTTTCTTTTTCTATTTGTGAGTATAGATTACTAATATGTACTTATTATCTTTTCTAATTATATTCCTAATATTTCTAATAAATATTCAGCTGCTTTAAAGGGAATTGGAATTGATATGAGTTGTGATGGAGAGATTATGAATCGATGAATGGACAAATTCAACTAATTTTAGAGTATATTTGTTACAAATAATTAATAAATTGATTATTAATTATTTTACTAGTTATTAATTGAAAACTAATAAGTTAATTGATTATATTAAAAGTATTAAATAAAATTAATTTTTGAACTAATTTATAAATATAAAATAATAGAAAGATATTTACAATAATAAAAATTTATTTAAATTTTAATTAATTATATTTTATGATATTATATATTTATTTAATTACTCATTCTTATTTATTTATGTTAAATTAATAAAAATTAGTTGAGTATATAATGATATGTAATTTTTTTTATTCTCTTCGGCTTTATGATAAAAAAATAAATATTAAAAATAGAATGATATTTAAAAAAATAAGTATTAAAAATAAAAAATTTAAATTAATTAGGATATGAATTATAAATTAATCAAAATAATAACAATAAATTAAAAAAATAATTAAAAGTCTTATTATAATAAACTTACATTATTTGTAGTAACCTTTAAATGAGAATTTTTTTCGTAAATACTTAATATACCAAATACCTTTAAAATATATAATATATATATATATATATTTGATCAAATTAAAAAAAAAAAAAAGTTAACCTTTTCATGAGTCAAAAGCACACGTAATCTTAAATGGCCGGTCACGTGAGTCCTATGTGAAGAGATACCCTTCCTCCCCGTGTTACGAGATTATCTTGTGACTTCCAGACAAATGTCTCTGATAAACATAATTTTACTTTTAAAATTAAGATTATTTAATAATTTTCTTAATTTTTATTTATTTATCTTAAATAATATGGAAAGAATTTTATATATAATTAGTTGCGAGTAGACATATATAAATTAACTAATACTTTTTGTGATGTTGTTGACTTATATTTCCTTTTCAGTGCAGTTTAAATCAAGATATTTATATATTAAGTAACTTCACATATTTATTATAAAAAAATGTTATTAATTAATTATGTTAAATGTTGAAATTTTAATGTTATTATCTATATATTATAAACTTTTGTGAGTTTTTATGTAAAATAATAATTTTGCCTACAAAATTTCGTAATTGTTTTGTTAAGTTTTTGCAGATTTTATAAATGACAAGTGTATAAAAGAAATTATAATTTTGTTAGTAAGGTTGTGTCACAATTTAAAATATTTATATTTTCAACTTTTTATAAATATTTTTATGAGAAATTGTTAAAAAAATGTCATAAAAATACTGAATGATGCAAACTTATATAGCACCTAGCAAAGTCCGTAATGGTAACGGCTTAATTTGTGGTCTGCATGCTCCATGGGTTACAGCCAGATGGCGTGTTTAGGACGAAAATTTCAAAGGGCAACGTTTAATATGATGTTATGATATACTACTAAGATGCCATTAACAAAGTGAAAGTAGATTGGGAAGCCAAAATCACAAAAGGAAAGTACAAAATAGATTAATTTTTTTAATTCGATTAGGTTTTTATATAGAAAAAAAGACAAGGAGGAGAGTTTTCCCATTCTATGGGGTAGAGCGTTAATGACATATTAAAACTATCAACAAAGATCTACTCATAATTTATATTAATAATTTTTTTTAAATAAAAGTTAATCAAATTAGTGTATTGCACAAATTCCAAACTAATTATAAATATAAGATGATATAATATAAAATGATTATTGTTCACAATATCACTATTAAATAATGGGATGGTGAATGATGGATTTAAAATTTATGAGATCGTGAGTTAGAAGGGATATATATTTTTATCTAGAAATAATTTATTTAATAAATTTTAATTAATATAGATAATATTTTCATTTTTATTTTAGTGTTTTTTTTAATTTAAAACAGCATTTTTTGTGTAGCACTTAGTTCTCATTTTAATCTCTTCTTTTTTAGTATTTGAATTAAACTTTTTAGCTTCTCTATTGAAGCAATATATTAGGTACTTATTTTTTCTATATAAAAGATTGACACACACTGGGACATATATTCACTTAATAAAGGCTTAAAATTCTTACTATACATATAGAAGAGCTATGTATGGTAATTTGCCTTCTTGTTATTTACGGTCAAAATGATATTATATTTCTTATTATTCATTTTCATTCTTAAATAAGTCATTAAAATTGAATTTTTATTACATGATGGTTGACTCTTACATGATCATTTTATTAGGGTTAATTATACATGTATCATCTAAGATTTAATATAATTACATTAACACTTCTTTTATATTTAAAAATATGCACCGTTCTTTTTTTTTTATATATATTCTCCTCAATTTTGTTTTACTTTAAACATTTACTCACTCTCTTTACTTTAGAAAAATAAGAAACATGAAGATATATTTTTAAAATTAAATAAAAAATGTGAATATAATTATATTTAATCTCAAAAAATATGAGTATAATTTATCCTTTTTATTAATTTAGAATCACTGACAAATTGAAGCATAGAATTCATGAAAAAAAAAGAAGAAGAAACTCTTTAAATTAGACTCAACTTGATTAGTATATAATGAATAAAATTTGAGTAAGTCAAAATAAATACTTTACATTATTTATTATAAGGGCAAGACTTTCATACCCCAAACATTATCTATAATTAATTAGCAATTTAGACGGATTAGTGGGACAATATTTACATACGAGTGAGTGTATTGTATAATAACACCACTGTGTACGAAAAAGAAATTTAGGAGCCCATGGTAGTGAACAATGACGAAGTCAGAATTTCACTCCTGCGAGGACGAAATGTCGAAGGAAAAAAATGACAGAGATTCTTATACAAGAAAAAAAAAAGACAAACTCATTAGAAAATCCGCAGGCCTGTTAATTGTATAAGAATTTTGAATTTTCCCCTTTAAATTTGTCCTTATATTTTTTTACTCAAATACTTTTTTAATCCTCAAGTTATAATTTTATCTATTTATTTTTAATTTAAATAATATTACCTTCTCTATTTTTCTAATATCACAATTAGCTTATCCCATTCATCTTATATTAAAAATAGGAGAAAAGTCGTTAAAATGATCCCTATTTAATCCAGATAATATCTATGTGGCACATACTATATTTATGTTATCATAGTCTAAATGAAAAGAATGGGAAAATAATCCTCAATCACATGAATTATAACTTAATAACCACTAAATTTAGAATTAAATCCTAATCGCTTTATTTTGACACTATTTTATTTTATTTTTTCGTGGCCTTGAAATTGCAAAATCATTCCCCATAATTTTTTTTCTTTTTACTTCTTTAAATATTAGAACATAAAGAATAAGAAAGAAATGGAATACAACTAAGATAAATAATTTAATTTATGCCCTTACAAAAAAAATAAAAATACATGTTCAACATAACCATCCACTCAAAAAGTTCCTTATTTTTTTGAATGTCAATTGAACTAAATGAGTTGGTTACAATCTTAAAAAAACAAAAAGTGAAAAATAACATTGTTTAAATTAAAAATAGGGGAAGAAAATTATTCCTTTGTGCATAACTAAAGGACTAAAAGTGTAATTAATCCTGTGTTTTTCATTGAGTGAATTGTTTTCTTTGAGCACATAAACTTTGTCTATTTTAATTAGGCTTACGTGAGCTTTTCATTTAATTTTTAGGGGCCACAACATACAAGAGCATAAATTTATGAGAGAAAATTACAGTAACTTGCATTTAATTTCAAAAAACTACTCAGCACCTCTTCTTACAATCGTCTGGCTAACAATGCCAGTATTCAATAGACGTATCGTCATCAGAACATCCAAATTTGTAGGCATTTTTTCTGCCTCATGCCAATCTTTGGTAACTATGCACATAAAACATTTCAAACCCTCCCATATCTACACAAGTCATTAAAGCTTAAGATGCAGTATCCCTGTTTTCATTTGAAAAATGATATATCATATTTTAAAGTAATCAGTTCTACAAATATTTAATCAATACCCACACGATAACTATCAGAATGACGATAGCAAGGACTAGCAAGATCATGCAGGAGCAACCACCTTTAGTGCGCTTGTTCAATATAGCCAATCTCCTTTGTGCCATCTGCTTCAAGGGAAAAATAAGACAATTAATTCTAATTGCAACTGATCATGCCTTGTGAAAGAAAGGAAGGTAGAGATTTTTGTAAAAAACTATGATCAAGAAATAGTATTTTGCTGCTGTGCGCACAATTATAATTGTGAGACAGAGAACATCTCTCCCAGTAGTGATTGTTTCAAGAATGACATAATTAGAACTAGATGGAGCGTAGTGACCTTCCATCTTATGTCAAGTATCTGGTGTGAACAACTTGGCTGCATCTTTGCAGGTGTGATGGTAAGGACTTAGACACTTAGTGTACCTAAGGTGACAAGTTCAAGTCATAGATGATCTAAACACACACACACACACACAAAGCGGAACTCCTGCTTCAAAAATCAAAGTTCTTTAGAATGGTCTTGTCCTGCCAAAGTCAAAATTTCCATCCAGTGATCAACATGTCAAAGTAGGCCTAGAACTAATTTTCAGCATCGCATGACAAATTGTATGCTTGTAGAAACAACTGCCACTCTCGGCCATTTGCATTGCTTTGAGGATATGTTAAAAGTTAAGATGAATTTGATATTGGATCGGCCTTGCATATAAAGATGAGTACTAAACAAAAGTATGCATAGACAAATAAAAACTGGACCTGTAGGCGTGAATTTGTTGTATCCACATGCTGGTCTATATTATCCTGAAAATTTGTAAAGCGAAGAAAACCATCAACTTAAATCTGCAAAATGAAATGTACAATGGCAAGCCTAAGGGTAGTCAAGAAGTGGATATAATTGGAGATCATCTTACCAGAAGCCTAGTATGTAGGCCAAGTTCCTCGTTAACAGCCAATGCTATGTGCTTTGTGCTTACAACTGTCTCTTCCAGCTTTTCAAGATCTTCATCTTGTTCTGTTTTGAAATGAATTAAGTAAGAATAATGCAACACCCTCAAAAGCAATATGAGTTATAAGTATTAATATTTACATGCCTTTAATGATTTGCCGTTGAAAGCCAACATGACCATGGTTATCCAAGCTGGCTGCTTTGTTCATTACCTCTTCAGACTTTTTATCAGGGCCAAGCAATCTATCTCTATTGGCAAAACCAGACATGTTGAGAGCAGTGGCCATCTGGTCAGCTTTGGAACTTAAATTAGTTAGCAAGTCTTGGCGTCGATTCATCTCTTTTCCAGATCTATAATTCAAAAAGTCCTTGTAAAGTTCAACATGCTGAAATTGGGGCAAGGATAACAGCTACAAAAGAGATTCTGATAATAATAGCCATGTTATTTATCTCCTTACAAAAATGCATTTCTAAATCATATGAGTCGCACTTGTAGTCCCTGCATGAACATAGTTTCTCACTCTCTAATTCCACAGTACATACTCAATTAAAAAACCTGATCTCAAAAAAAGGTTTGATGCAATATATCTAGGAATTAGTATAAAAAACGCAACATTGTGAAAGTACATCATGCAAGCTCTGGCCTAATAATTTCATTATCTTTAAATGAAGACATGCCAATTTTCATCCAAATTTGTTGGTTGGGGGCTCTCATATTGACATCTTAATAGAAGTAGAATTAGTGAAGAAAATGTAGGGACAGCTGTGACAAGGGTGAGTGAAAGTTATAGTGATACCTAAGCATAGAAGCAACATTATTCGGTTGTCTGTATAAGAAATTTGCTTGGATATATTTTTTTCGAACAGCAAAATGGTAATAGTAAAGAATAGAGAAGGAAGGTGCAACTCACTTATCATCAATCATAATTTAGAGCAACAGTTGTTCCTTGGTTTATTCACACTGACTTTAGCTTATTTATTTCTGCTTACAGTGCTTGTCACTTTTAACAGAATACTTACATTGGTTGCTTGCTAGGTAGTGTTGATAGAAGAGACTGCAGCGTTTCAAGTTTGGTCCTTAGTATAGTTATCTTTCTCCGAGCTGCCGACAGATGACGCTGGGTTTCAGGTCCAGATGCGGGCAGTGAACTTTTGGCAGAAATCATTCCCTTCACTTCTTCAGATAGTTTTGATGCTTCATTAAATTCTCGCACCCAAGGGTCTGATGCCATTGCAGCTGAAGGATGACACGTTGAATGAGATTCATAGCAATGATAGATATCCGTATAAATATCTCAAGGAGATTATATCCAATAATGTAGAATTTTTTCTTGAATAAACAAAGCATCAATACTTCACAATCTCAAATGTAGGAAAATTTTGTGATATCCAAGTTATACAAACAAATTTTCTTATCAAAAAGAGGAGACCTAAGCCACATAAGTAAAAAGTCATTATATTCTCTCATTCAGGAGGATGATCATCCACAGAGAAAGAATCTTATGTTGCATCATCAAGTCCAATTTCTTACAGGAAAAATAACCAAAAATGGAAATCTCAACCCTTTCCCTATAAGACATGAATATAATGCCATTCTCACAACAATTGTGCAATACGAGAAAGCAAACCCCGCATGTAGCCACTAAATGACTGACATTATGATAGTAGCATGACTATTGTTCTAAAAAAACTTTCATCCGATTGATTCTTCTATGCCATCGGGGTTCCTCAAGAGCCTTCAATAGCTCAGCTACTCCTATAATTAGTAGTGATCAAGCCTTCACTGCCTAAATTCCTTAGCTTGTTTAAAAGCTTTAAACTAGCACAACAAAAAAGAGTCTTATTTCTCGTAATCAAGGAAGCGAAGACTGGACATAAGCACACAAATATAAAAATACAAACAAGTAAATTAGGACAAGATGAAGAGATAGACACGGATGTTCAGTGACACCACAAATGTCAAATCAGAATATTTATTAACAGAAATTTTGTATGCAAATTAGTTGCAGCCCAGATATGAAAAAAAGGAAACAATCAGCCTCTACAGAAGAATATAAAAATGTTAAAAAGAATCAATCTCATGAAGTTCTAATTGTTCTCATACTGTAAAACAAGTGAACCCAAAGCACCCATGAGACGAAAAATAACGACCTCAAGACAGGTTGCTGAATCTTCTTGTTCACAGAGACAAAGGAAAACCTAATATGAATAGATCATCCACGATAGCGTTTATTTGTCTTACCATCACTAACAATTGTTCATAATCCAATATATTAGTGTAAATCACAATATATCATCTTATTCCTGAGAGAAATTCCGATCTAATGCAAGAGGGACAGGGCTTCCTTTATTCATACGGAAAGAACTTAAATTTTCCCAAGCTTTCTCAGCAACCAAACTGGTCAGCCAAAAATCAGAAGGAAGGAACTTTACAATTCCAGCTACAGGGAATTCAATAGCATAACGATTGAGGAGAAACTTACCTTTATTGTGTTCGGTAATAATCGGAATCGGAATAGACAGAGACAGGAATCAATGTATGAATGGTCGCGACGTCGACGGATGAGCAGTTGAATTGGAGCCGCGTAGGGTGGAAAGAAAGAGCAGAAGCTTTTGTCGGTTTCCGTATAAATGTATATTAATGAACAACCGACGAATCGCAGGTGTGTAGTATTTGTAAAGACATTGGTTGGCACTTGTCGATGCTGACGTGGACAAGGTAACTAAAACATCCAGAGGTTAATATTTTAAATTTGAACCAATGGCCTTAAATATTATATTTAAGATGTTAAATACAATAGGAAACCAAAATTATAATTAAATTCAATGACTAAAAAGGTATTATTTTTTCTTAGGATGACTCTCAATTTGAAGTTCTATCAGGATTCTATATATCAACTAAAAATTTTAATATATAATTTCATCAAGATTACTAATGTATATTTGATATGTTGAATTTGTATATTAAAGTAATTAAAATTAAATATTATATTTAAGATCTCAAACACAGTAGAAAACTAAAATTATAATTAAATTTAATGACTAAAAAAATATTATTTTCACTTTGGATGACTCTCATGTTAGGATCCTATGTATCCTCTAAAATTTCAATTTTTAAAAATCAATGAAAGTTATTAATGTGTATTTGATTAGTTTGATTTGCATATTAGAATAATCAAAAGTAAATATTATATTTAAGATGTCAAAGATAATAAGAATTCAGAATTATAATTAAATTAGTTTGTATCTTATGAAGGTGTTTAATTAATTTTATTTGACAGTAATTTGTAATATAAATTTAGATTATAAATTATAATATATTCAAATATAGATAAACTATTACCATATTTTTATTTATTAAATAATTATATAATTATATTCATATTAATTATGAATGAATATTATATTTTTTAATTTGATAAAATCATAACATTAATATTTTAAATTAACTAAATTTATCATTTAAATTTTTTTATTTTCTCAAAAATATTTTCTTAATATATTAATACAAATGTAAATTTATTTATTAATTATTTTGTTTAAAAAAATTAACTACTTTCTATCAAAAGGTTTAATTAATTAATTAATAAAAATTTATACATTATCATAACTAATATATTATTTTTAAATATATATATTTTAGATATATTTTATGAAATTTTAAAAATATTTTAAATTTAAATTGTGATAAGTATTAGAAAGTGATAAAAATTTCAAATAAAAGAAAATATTTTAAATTGAAATATCAAATATCAAATTTGATATTTAAAAATAATATAAAAATTTAAACAGTAAGAATATTACGTAAACATTATTTACCAAATCAAAATTAGATATCATACACGTGTGTTGATAAGTATTTTATTTTTATATAAATATAATTATTTATTTATATATAAATTATTTAATACAGATAAAAAAAGATATTTTACATTAGAAGAATATTAAAAAAATTTAAAAGTTTTATACAACTTGAGTCCGAATAAAAAAGATAAATAAACAAAAATAAAATTAAAAGTTCTCATTCTCCCTTGAGAGTGTTAAAAGGCTTGAGGTTGGCAAATGAAGCAATTAACTTACATTTTGAAGCCGGCTACACTAGGCATTTGGAAATCTATTTAAAATCAGGCCTAAACGGACTGGAAATCTTTTTTTTAATTAAATCCTATTTTTAAATAGCCATTATTTAAATATTTTTAAAAAAGGATAAAAAATATAATTAATGGAAGTAATATACATTAAATGTATCATATAGTATAAAATGACATATATAGTTTAGATATGATCAGTATTTTTTTTTAAAAAAAAAAGGCTACGTTACATATCAATATAGTATAGGCACAGACCAAATTAGATCACAGATTCTTTTGTCTATTTAAAAGCAAGTCTAAATGAGCTAGGCCCATCCAGACCCCGATCCACACAAATTTTGGTCCAATCTAGTTGGATACATTTGTTTAACACTTCTACTTACATATCTTGCATAATAAGATGTGAATAAGGGTGAGTGTCATGACTATTATAATATTAGAAAGATTTGATGACTAAAAAATATTATTTTCACTTTGGATTACTTTCAACTCAAAGTTATGTAAGGATTCTATGAATGTATTTGGTAAACATTTTTTTTTATAACCTTTTAGTTGATCTAAGAGCTTTATTTGTTTAATTAAGTTAATTTGCTACTTTGAATGTTTAATAGATGATTATTTGAGTTAATTTTTTGGCTATACAAAACTAAGGAACTCATATTTTTTCAATTAGTTGTTTAACATTGAGGGGGCAAAAAAACACTATTATCCTTATTAATTTAATTTTTGGCACCTTTACTTTTGATACATAGAAAAACTCTTATAAGAATCATACATAAAATATATTTTATGCTAGTTCCTAATTAATTCATATATATTAAATATATTATTTACTTATTCCTCAATTTTCTCCTGCCATTAACATAAATTACAACCTAAACAATGATGATAATATCAATTAGTAATAATAATAAACTTATTTTTTTTATCAAAAATTATTAATTTCTTAATAAATATTATAATACATTGTATCTATTAAAAGAAAATCTAGCAAATAAAAAAATAATTATTTATTTTTAAAGAAAATTAATAAATATAATAAATTATAATTTTTTATTTATTAAATAAAAAACCAATAAATAATAAATTATAATATTTTTTAGAAAAAATTGATAAATTATATTTTAAAATATGAAATATTATTAAACTAAATAAATATTCAAATAAATAAAAAAAATATACATATGTCCTTATATGTCATTTTATATATAAATAATTAATAATAAATAATTAATTTTACTAAACATCTTTATACAAATAATTAATACTATCAACTAATTAAATCAACTAATACAATTAGTTATTAGCTAATTGTTAATATAATTAATTAATAGCTAAAGTAATTGTTATGGGTATTTTATGGTTTGAACCAACAAAGGCCTAATGAACCAGATAAGGACACAGATGCGGCCCAATCTAGAACGAGGTCGCTAAAGTCGGATGACAGATTGTGCGGTGCGAGCCTGAAGCCTTTAGCAAACCAAGTTCGTAGCAAGCTCCCCCCAGTACAATTGAGAATAGCTAATGTCTGACAGACAGTCTGAGTACTCTTTTAACTTACAAATCAGCCTCCAAAGTCTGACAATGATTTACTTAGCATTTATTAACATTTATTACCTAATGCAGATATAATCATAGTTTTATAATGATAATTTATAACTTATAACTTTCCCGACTCCTATAAATAGGAGAGGAGTCCATTGTAACATAGATATTGAGATAGAATTACAAGTATTGTTACTCTGTAAAAACTAAGTAGAGAAATAATCTTAGAGAGCGAATATAATCACCATGGACATAAGGGTCATACTGGTTTTAGCCAAACCACGATAAAACCCTGTGTGCTCATTCTTGCTCTTCTCCTCATATCTTCACATCTTATATGGCAGTTTGGGTTCCAGAACCCTTAGTTGATCGATTACTAAAATCAACCGTCAATATTTTGGCATGCCCAATGGGACCAGACTGCTATTCCATCATTTCATCAACCAATCGTGATGGCAAAAGGAAGAACAACCAAGGGCTCTGACGCCGTTGCAAATTGTTCGAGTGGTCGTTTAGTGCAACAATGAAACTTGTCAGAAGAAGGAAGTCCAGTCCTAATGAGCGCTTCTTCCATTCCCCCAGGCGTTGACAGTATACAGGCATTGCACCAATGCCAGGAGGTGCTTGGAAGTACGATCAGAAAACTCATTGATGCCGTTACAACACTAACTCAGGCACATGCCCACAGAGTCCAAAAGCAAGCTAAAGCCGTAGTGGTGGGAAGAACAAACCAGGGACCACAAAAAGAAGTGCAAGTTTGAGGAGAAAAGTCGATAAGGGAAGGACCTTGACGTGCAGACTCAACTCACTCCTCTAGTTCACGACCTAAGTCACGGGATCACTGAGATGGCAAGCATGGGAGAAACAGACGACCTAGAAGCTCGCACATACTGAGGGCTCAAACGCAGTCTGTGACAGTGCCAAAGGTTATCGGTCTGAAACATAAAATTTAGTGGTGGAAGAGTTATTACAGAGGCTCCAGCGATTGGAGAAACGCCCCTTAGCTCAGGATCAATCAGGTCACTACGAGGAGAGGACCCCATTCTCCAGGGAGATCGAGATGAAACCCCTTCCTCACCGATTCAAAGTCCCTACTATCCCATCATATGATGGGAAAAGTGATCCTTATGACCACTTGAATACCTTTATCATTCAGATAGATCTCCAGACGACTAACCCCTTGGTTAAGTGCCATGTTTTTCCAGCTACTCTTGGAAATGTGCTCAGGGTGTGGTTCAAAAACCTTCCAACTTGTAGTATTAGAAGCTGGGAGAAGTGTCAGAAGAAATTTATTGACTAATATAAAGCTCTGAGGAGACAACTCATGCTGTCTTGTCACCTTGCCATAATTTTTCAATGGAGAGACAAGTCATTGAAAGATTATATCGCCAGGTTTCGTAGTGAGGTGAATAATGTGGACAACCCTTTAGATAATAGCATTCTAACGGCGATCCCAACAGGTCTTCGAAAAGACAAAAAACTATACAAGAGTATTTACAAATCTTCGGTGAAAGACCTAGGAGAATTTTACGAGCTAGCCGTAAAAGAGGACAGATGAGAGGAGACCTTCGATTCAAAGAAACCTAAATAGAGAGGTGAGACAGGTGGTCCCACCTTCAATCAGAATAAGAAAGGGAATAACCGCGGGAAGGCTAAAGCAGGGTCAAGATGTCAATGTCGAAGTTTGACCAGCTAAGAAGGCAAGGAAGGAGCGACCTGAACCTCCAGGTCACTATGATAGTTACAACATCCTGTCTGACACCTCTGACAGGATATTTGCCACAAAAAATACCAAGAGGATTTCGGGTGACCTAGACCCCTAACAACCTTGCACAAGTGCAAAGACGCCAATAGGTTTTGGGCCTATCATAATGATATCGAGCACAACACCTCAGAATGTAGGTCACTCAAAGACTCGATCGAGGACTTAATCAGAAGAGGTTATTTAGGAGATTATGTGGTGTGACCCATGGGGCAGCAACCCTAGTGATCTCAATCATCAGCTTAACCATCCCAACAGGTCGAGTAAAAGCAATCGACTATAATAAGAACTATCTACACCATCCATGGTGGACTGCACATTGTAGGAACTTCACGCTGGTCACACGAACGTTACGTGTGAAGTGCAAGTTGCATCTTGTCTACATATTGTGAGTTAGAAATGTAAGTCTAAGATAAGTGCCCTAGAGCTAATTGAGATTGAGCTCTATTGTATCTATGACTGTACTTTCTGTATAGATTTAATAATATGTAAAGGTTGTTTATTCATCTTACATTGTATTTCTTGTTTATTGCATATTAAGATGATGTCCATGGTGAGAA
>JANHAO010001772.1:0-31457 GCA_026873985.1 Saraca asoca
TCATCTTAATTATGCATGAATCATAAATATGAACATAACATGCAATATAAGATGAATATTCAACCTTTATTATCCAAATCCATAGGCCACTTAATTATAGATGCAATAGAGCCCAATTAAATTGACTCTAGGGCACCTATATTCGACTAACAATATTTAAATTGCAAGGCTTGATTATTTATTAAAAGTGTTATATCTTATATGAACATTTAATATTCATGTTATGCGATAGTTGATAAATATATATATAATAAGATTATAATATATATTCTTGTGCTAATTTGTTTTATTTCTATATTTGAATTATGTATCACGATAAATTATATTGGATTAATTATATAGATTGCACAATTTATGTATATTTTATAGGATTATCCAAAGAAAGAAAAGTGAGTATTGGAGTCAATAAATGAAAAATTTTGTCATACTCAACTCAAGAAGAAAGGCTCGAAAGAAGTTCCAATTAGAAGATTGAAGTTTTGTAAGTTTGGAAGCATCAACAAAATCAAAGGATTTTATTGGTTATAATTTTTCCTTTTAGGTTTAGGCTTTTTTGTAAAATAAAATTTTTTCATGATATAAAGTTCAAACAAGTTTTAGAAATGCTTAGCTAGGTCAAAATGTTTTAAAAATATAGTCCTCAAACATGTTTTCACAAAATAGATTTAAAATATAGTCTAGTGACACTTCAAAAATAAATAAGATATAAGTTTTTTTCTTTTTAATTTTGATCTTTAATCACTCTTTTGATCATATTTCACAAAATACAAATACAATAATTTTGAAATTTGTTTCATGTGAACATAGACTCAAAGCGCTTTCCATGGAAAGTTATAGCTTTTACAATTTAAGTCTAAAAATTAATTTTTTTGCAATCAAGTCTTACTAACCTTTACTAATTATTTTTACAAAATCTCAAAAACTACACATGATATAAGAATGAAACTAGTGCCATTTAAAATTATACTCAGATAGCTTTCTAATGATAAGTTGTTTGCTTAAAACAAGCTTGAAACAAAGTAGTTATGACCTTTTTAAGTTAAATATGAAATATTGTCTTTGCAATTAACTCACGTAGACCAATTTTTTATCCAAAAAGCCATGTACTCTAACCAAGTTGACTCATGAATTGATTCAATTGTTCTAGTTTGAATTATAATGGAGATTTTTCTTCTAAAGGTGTCTCAAATGACTATAAAATATCACGAGCTTCTTATATAAGTTAAGAATCATCAAATACAATATATAGAAAGTCTGAACTTTATCATTTATCATCTGTTACTGCTTTTTTCATAAAAAATCAAGATTTGAGCTTTTCATTGTGAAATTCTTCTATTTTAGGTGCTTCATTTATTTTATCTACTCTTTGTGAAAGTTTTCTTCAATTGTTTGTTATCTAAATCTTTGTTGTAAGTGATAAAGGGTGAAGGATCCTTCTAAATTTATAAAAAAGGTTAGATATCCTTTTGGAAAACACCTTGAGGGTAAGGTATCCCTTAGAAATTCTTTGAAAGAGTGGGGTATCCCTTGTAAGGATTTATCTACTCAAGGAGGAGTAAAGAGATTGTAAGTCTTTTTCAAGTGCGGACTGAAACTTGAAAGGATAATAGAAAAGTCTTGTAAAGCTTAAAGAGTGGATGTATACTTTGGAAAGGATATTCAAGGGGGAATTACTATATATTCTTATGGTTGATCTCTACACCCTTACTCCATTTATATTTGATAATATGCTTTATTTTTGTTGATTAAATTTGTTGGATATATTGTGCTTTAATGTTTATCTTGTTGCTTGGATGCTTGAATGGTTGAAAGAGATATCCATCTATGCATGTGGTTCTTAATGCATTGCCTATGTGTTGTTGAATGAGTTACTTTACACAAGTGTTTTGATTTGTTATATCTTGTGTGCAAATATCTTTATAAAGCTATATTGGGTTGTTGAATTAAAATAATCCCATAACTTTCCAACATCAAGAGTTTTTCAATGAGAATTTTAAAAATTATGAAAATTTTGAAAACATTAATTCACCCTCTCTTGGGTGCAGGTTGCCTTGTCCTACAATTGGTATCTATAGTAACTATTGAAAGTACCTCTTTAAAAGATAATTTTGATATTTTAAAATCTCCAATATTTGAATATATTGATATTTATAAATCCCCATTCTTTGATGGTTCTTATTTTAAGGTTTAGAAAGGAAAAATAGAATGCTTTTTACAAGCTTTAGATTTGTATTCATAGGATATCATTGATGACGATTTTACCTTGAAACCAATGAATGAATGGGATGATGATTATAAATGGAATTTTGCTGTAAACATTAAGTTACAAAAATTTTGGATAGTAGTTTGAATAATGATGCTTGTCCAAAGTTTCTTAATGCTCTAGTGCTAAAGAAATTTGGAATACTCTTAGTGTTTTCTATTTTAATAACAATATTTCTATTGATAAGAATGTTTGCAACGAGCAAGAAAAGGAAAAGAAACAAAAGGAAGTTCTTGTCAAAGAAAATCTTCAAGAAGAATTGCTAGAATATGAAATATGTTTAATGCATCTTAGTGAAAAATTCAAATATTAAGAAAAGGATAATTTCAAAGAAAAGTTAATTAAGTTTTAAATGAAGGAATCATGCTCTATGACTTAAAAAAATTAGGAGGTATATGATTCAAATCTAATTATTAGTCCTTGTTATGATGACTTACGCACTTTCAATGACTTATATAATGATAGAATATCTATGACATTTGATTGTTCAACTTCTTATGACTTCTAAATTGAAAATGATTTATCCAAAAAGGAAGTTGAACACTCAACTTGTACAATTTCCAAATCTTTAAGAAAATATATAGAATTTACTCTTGGAAAGTCAAGATAATTTCTTGGCAAGCTTGAATCAAAGTGCAATTTCTATGAAATTCCTAAATTTTCTAAATGTGCTTCAAGAAAAATCATCTTTTAGTAAGACTTCTATTATTTGCAATTATTGTGATCATCAAGGTCATATTTCTTACTTATGCCCTACAAGAATAATCCAAAATGAAGGACTCAAAATGAAATGGAAACTAAAAGGTCCTCTTACTGATTTGAATGTGTAGAAAAATTCTCATAAAGGTGGAAACTTTGGTCAAGAAAGGAATGAGTCTTTGATAAAAGCTTCTTCAAAACAAAATTGTAGAAAAAGAAGGACTAATACAACCAAAGCTTCTCAAACACATATTGGTGAACTGTTAAAACTCAAACCTCTAAAGAAGAAGCAATAGATAAGAAAGAGCCATCATTTCATTGAAAAGGATGAGGTTTCAAATCCTCAAAGCTCTTGTGTTGTTCTATTGGATATTCATTGAAAAAGATATTATTAGCTTCAAATCTCGAAGCATGAACATTTTATGGAGTTTGTGTTTTACCTTTTTAAAATAATATATCCATATGAAATATTATTTTGAATGCATGATTTACATTGTCTTCATATACATTAGCTTTTTGAAGTTATAGCTTTAACATAAGGGTTTGAAATGCTTAGTATATGTTTCCTTTGACCTCATTGTCTATTTCTTATATAAGGAATATATGCAAATACTTTGTGAATTGATTTCCAATAATATAATTCTTATGCTCACTTTCTTGACTTAACCAATCTTTCATGAGCACATTAAGTTGATATTTACCTAACCCTTATGGACCCAAGTCCTGATTGAATACCAAAGAAGTTATCTAAAGTTGTCATGTAGGGAAAAAGGGTACTACCTCAAGCATGGTATGGAAATTGAAAAGAAGTTCAACTTAAGGATGGTCCAAATTAACTCACAAAGGATTCTACTTCTATAAAGGAGAATGCAAATTTAAATGATTGGTATTATCTATCCTCTCTCTATGATCAATATACTTTATATCTTTGAGTTTGGATAGTTAAGAATTAAACATATGATTATTATTTTTGACGTTATCTTTAAAATGATATGTTCTCCTCATGTTAAAGGAAGGTAATTCCTTCAATCAAGACAAATATGTCACTAATGCTTCTTGAAGTGTTTATATGCCTATGTTTGAATTTTGAAGACATTAGCTCCTTGTTTTTCAATGAATGTGATGTACAAAAGTATTAAAAGGAGCTTATTTCTTGACACTTGCTTGTTATTGGTGAATATTTATATTTTTTATTGTTGGGTACACCTTTTTGCTTTTATACTCTTGGTTTCTCAAGATGTTTTTATGAGTTTTGATAATTTCATGCTTTCAAAATCATAAATCTTATTTTTACATTTTTCAAAAATCCTTGTTAACTAATTCAAAATAATTTCATGTGTATTTCCTTTATCTCCTCAAGGTTTCAAGTTACATGGTTGATGATATAATATTTGTTACATCTTTTCCATTAACTTTGAGTATGTTTTAACTAGTGCTTGAATAATGTTTAACGTTAATCCTTCCTTTAAGATTCTTTATTATTTGTTTTTGTAAATTTTAACATCCAATCTTGAGTTTTATGCTTAAAGTTTGCAAAGATCTTTGTGATTTGTGAAAGAATTCAGTTGTTGACACCAAAATCCAGTCAACCAATTGAGTTCAGTGTTAGCCCTGACTGCAAGTTAAATATGACAGAAAATAGTGAAAGGAAGTAGTAAAGAAGAAGAAGAAATAGCAACACCAGGAGTTTATCGTGGTTCGGTTAAAGTCAGTTTGGCCCCTATGTCCACGTTGATCTTTTATTATATATTGGAGGGTTTGGTTTTACAGAATATGAATACAGCAATGGAGCTTTCTCTGGGTGAACAATGCTTACTCTTAATACTGGCAGAGTTTCTGCATGTATCTCTATCCTCTTCTATATGGTGACCTCCCCTCTTTATTTATAGAAAGGGGAAGGGTTACAAGTGTAATTTCATAAACAACAAAATAATTACTTTCGCCATTCTAGGCATTTAATGCTTGGTGTCAAGTAATTAATGCCGGACAAATTACTATCAGATTTTTGGGGAGCTAATGTGTAAGTTTGGAGGCTGAGTTGTCAGCAGGAAATGTGTGCCATAGGTTGCTGATTGGGCTCTGTACAAGTATCCGTTATTAGCGGGTGAGCTGGAAGTTGAGCGAGCTGATGGCTTTGGCTAGTCTCATCGCTTGTGTCTGGTCGTTCTTCTGGAGGTCATGGGCTTCTCGCTGAAGGGTCGAAAGTCTCTTCAACGAGTTGCACTCTTTCATTCGTGACATTGTGGGATGCCTCCAGTTCGTACCTAACAATCTGGGGTCCTAGCTCAATGACCTCAAACTCCGGCTTTGGCCTCCACCGGACTAACTGGGCCTTCTATTGGATCTCGATCGACCCAAAATATGCTTATGAAAAACCCCTATAACATAAACCCCCTAACTCTCAGCTCGCTTTACGGGCTGAGAGTTGCAGCCAGTGGTCAAAATCTTTGTCTGCAATTTATAGGATGACTTAGTCTTTATGCTCAGTCTATCATGCCATCATTTCTATTTTTCAGGCTTTCATTTCCCATGCTTTTGGCCATGCTTTCTCTGTGCACTATCTCAGCTGTTAACGTGGTAGTCTTCATTATTTTTGGGTCGTTCGATCCGAAATAGCCAAATGTCCCATGGTCTGCTTGATGAATCCGAGCAGATTTATAAAGGCTCGTGAAGCTCTTCTTTTTTGTGAGGTTGTCCAATGGATGCTTTGATCAAGCACTTCATTGCCTTAATGGTTCGACTTTTAAAGATGCTCTTTGGGACATAGATAGTCTGTTGCAGAGGTTTCGGAGACATGGATAGTCTGTTGCACGTAATTTCCCTATACAACTTCTCTCATTGGCTTCTAGGAAGTTTTGTATAGATCTTGAATTATTTCTTCACGGTTCTTCCGTGAGGTTCAGCCTTGTTAGCCATGTTCCTGGTCCCTTTTTAAGTTGCTCTATGTTTAGGGAGTTAAGAAATGATCCACCAACTGAGGAAGGCTATGAGCAGGAGCAGCCGAGTCTGTTCGTCTCATCTGATAGGAGTTTACCTCCTAGAAACTGGCTGTCCTTCCCTTTACGAGGTCGTTAGCTTTTTGCTTTTGCTTTATCTTTGTATATTGGTTCTCCTAATGTAAATTTGCCTCATTGAATGAGGTTTTTTAGCATAACTTTGAGCATCATGTTTCTGCCTTTTGTCTTTTTATGTCCATTGCATGGACAATTTAACTGGTTGTCGTTGGCGACATAATTTACCCCTGTAAAATTATAATTCAACAATCATTGTGTAAAGTATTTAATGGGATAATTAGCTTCCATCATAAGGAATTTAAGCCAATCGACTTTAATTGATAAAATCCCATTTAAAGGATATATGTCACGTCGCTAATCGATCATGCTAACTTAAGCAAGAATTTTGCATGTGGCTAATGCATTACTTGGACGTGAGGTTAGTCCACACAAGAATTCTATGCGGGGCTAGCACATTACTTGGACGCAGCTTACGCAAGAATTCTACATGTGGTTAACGTATTACTTGGAAGCGAGATTGTTATTTTGCCCCCAACCTATGCAAGAATTCTACGTATGGTTAACACATTACTTTGACGTAAGGTCTGTCCACACAAGAGTTCTACATATAGCTAATGCATTACTTAGATGTGAGATCATTATTTCGCCCCCGACTTGCGTAAGAATTCTACGTATGGTTAACGTATTACTTGGACATAAGGTCTGTTCGTATAAGAATTCTGTGTGAGGCTAGCACATTACTTGAATGTGGCTCACGCAAGAATTCTATGTATGGCTAACGCATTACTTGGAAGCAAGATCATGTTTATAGTCATGCCCCAGTCCTTCGTGACCTACGATCTCAACAAACCACTTGGTAGTCCTGTTTGTTTCACAAGCGTGGCTTTTCATTTCCCAACGGCGGTTGGTAATTATTATTTCCAGCTTTTGCGTACATACGCTGAATCATTATTCATTAGCCGCTATTTTCTATGGACCTTCAGATCATGGGTAACTGACAACCCTTTTGATCCAAGGGTAAGGTTGTGCTTCTTTTTTAAGCTGAGGGTGTCTTCCTCCTCCCTTTCACTTTGCCATTTGAAAGTTTTCAAACCTCCTGTATTCTCTACTCACTTGCTTCTCTGGCCACCATTATAGCTTCTTCATCCTCGGTCTCCGTTGTCTTCCACCTGTACTTTCGGCCATCACCCGGACTTTCCAGACTCTTCATCTCTAAAAAATCACAATACCCTCCCTTCGACTCTGCACTTTATGCAATTTTCTTCCTTTGTAGGAAATAGGAGACTTGATCTTGACTGATTAGGAGACGATGATGCTGACGGGTAGATACGGTTTGGATGCTTAGTCTTTGATTACAATGGAATAGTCAGGTTGCCAGTAGATTCTAGGATTTCGGATACATATTTGTGTCTTCTAAAATTTTGTTACCTGGTCAGAGTGTCTTATCCATCTATCGGAGTTTAGGTTATTAGTGCGGTGGCATAGGGTGTGCATGACCTGTGAAATAAGGGGTCTTTAGTCCCAGTCTTTGGTACAGTTCACTCTCAGTAACCTTATCAGTCTTTTCTTTTCTTTATGTACATGGGAGTGGGTCATGCACATCCCTGCCACTTGATTAGAAGTGAGGAAGATGAATTAAACTTGTCTCAAGATGCGAGGAACATTCGACAAGCTGGAGGCATGACATCAAGTGGAAGGGAGGTCGCTGCAAACCCAAATGCTCGTTTGGGACGTAATGAAGGCCAAAGGATGGCTTTGGATCTACGTCCTGACCGTCTTGCATTCAAGCATCATACCTCAACAGTACGGGTTCGTGACGTCTAATCCATCATTGAGTCGAACTGCATCCCAAAGGGGTGCAGTGTTATGGTCCCCGTTCTAGATGACTACGTGCCTCATCCTCCTCGGGGCTTCATAGCCATTAGTATCCTGCATCTTACCGTGGGGTTAAGATTTCCTATTCAACCTTTTATCATTGATTTTTTAAATAAAATAAAGCTTAGTCCATTTTAGCTAACACCAAATTCGTACACTTCATTGATTTCGCTGGCCCTCATTCACAAGGGCAATGGCCTTCCTCTACTGTCACCCGAAACCCTCTGCTACCTATATGATCTTAGGTGTGCGAACATCAAGGATGGGCTCTATTACCTTTTAGCCAAGCAGATACCTCACAAGAAGATCCTCCCGTAGGGGGACACGAAGGGCAAATCCAAATAGTATGTTACAAGTCTCACTAGTTTTATATCTCATGTCCCTCGCTGAGATATCTCAAAAATTTTGATTTTGTTCTTGTTTCAGGTAAGTAGGCTGGGCATAGGCGAATTTGTTTGCTTTTTTTTATATTTATTATAGATCTTGACCTCTTGTTCAATTTTACAGACGGAACCAGGAAGCAGCCAATGCTCAGGGCCAAAGAGCGAAGGGTTCTAGACTGGTTTGTGACAACCGAGGATCTCCAGGATGACTTCAAGTTTGATGAGGACGTTCTCTGCTTCTATCAATTTGCTCCACCAGGGAATACCGTAGTAGCCCGGGAGATTGGAATTCGTTAGCTAACGAAGGTTAGGCCCTCAAATTTTGACGACTATGATAAAATAATGGACCTGATTCTCAGAACGCTTCCCTTAGATAGCGAAGACGAGGCTCCTTTAGCCCGCGAGGTCATCTTGACCCAGGTCACTACGGATCAGCCCCCAATTCCTAGTGCGAGCCCTGCTCACAAAGTTCAAGTAACTTTTAAGGCTGAAGTGACTCTAGCTGTCATAGAACAACCACCTGATGCTATCGAGGTCTCTCCACTGGATCTAGTCTCCACACCATGATCCAAAGAGGTGGAGGTAACCAACATTGCCAGTCCTTCCAGTCCTCCCTCAAAGAAGCGGAGGATTGTCAAAGGAAAGAAGAAGATGACCCTTCATAACCCATCGGGAGTTAATCTTACAAAGTTATTGGCCGAGCCTGACTCCAAGATGGAGGGGTATGCTCAGATGATGGTTAAAAACTTTATCACGATATTGGGTAATAATGGTAGGCTCAATGTGCTAGAGAGTGAGGAACTCTCCATTGGTAGGCTGGCAAGATTTGCAGCTCGACAGGGTTTAGTGATAAGTGTCATTTTTCGCCTTAGCCCTTTTGTCTATTATTAAGTCTAACCTTACTACCTGTTCTTGTAGAGTGTGCTGACGTTGATGAAGGTTGCTGTGGCACTCGAGGACCAGGACAATGAGAAATTGGCTCTTGTGAATGAGCTGGGGACCTGATGAGTTGAGGTGTTGGAGCTCAAGAAGAGAGTCTAGGGGTTGGAAATTGCTTTGTCCCACGAGGTGAAGTGTCACAATGATACTGAGGTGAACTTTGGCCTCACCGCCAATGACTTTAACAAGGCAAAGATAGAGCTAGACGAGGCCCTATCAAAGCTGCGATTAATGAACGTGGTGGCCAATACTGTCGAGGGGAGGGCAAAAGAGTCAGAGCAGTGGGCCAAGGCCTCTGCTGAAGAAGTGATGGTGCTAAAGAGGGAGCTGCAGCTTGTGAAGGAGAAAGTGGTAAAGGTTGAAGTGAAAATGTCCTCGCGGGTGGTAGAGACAACTAGGGAGATGAGGTTCACAACTCTTGCCTCTTTCTTTTTCATCTTATGGGAAAAGTTCCCTGAGTTAGACTACTCCTTCTTCGGCCCTCAAGCCATCGAGGCGATTGAACATTGGAAAGTAACAGCCACAAGGAAGAGACAGGGCATTGAGGTCGACGTTTCTTCTATCGATGTCGTTGCCCAGGGAGAAGGAAGCTCACAAGCTACCGATGCTGCTTCTCTGCAAGGTGCTCCTGTTGGTCCTTAGCTTATTGAAGGCTCAGCCCTTGAGGCTCCATCCTCCTAGAGCAAGGGCTATATAACTTTGCTTTTCTGATGCTTTTGGCACTTGTAACAAACTTTCATGAATAACTTGTATAATTTTATTGTGATGAAACCGAACTCATTTCTTCTTATTATTTTCATGCTTGAATGTGTGAATCTTGTTTACTCATACTTGGATAAGAATTTGACACGTTAAATATCATTGCACCGTATAGTATATAACTTGGCATAAAAATCTTTGATTTTATTTCACAAAGAATTTAAAGAATTACATTCATATTTACAATGAATCAACTATAAGGTACCGAGACTCTTATTGATAATAACGGCGGAGGTGCTCGGCATTCCAAGCGCTAGGAAACTCTACCCCATTCATATCCGCCAAATGGTAGGCTCCATTACTCATGATCCTTTTGATAATGTACAGACCTTCCCAGTTCGGTCCTAAGGTCCCCTCACTGGGTTTGCGAGCTCCGGGGAGGATGAGGCATAAGATGAGATCATTGGGTTTGAACTTTCGAGCTCGCACTCTGCGGTTGTAATATCTCGCTAAACGTTGCTAATAGGCTGCTATCCTGAGGCTAGCTCTTTCTCTTGCTTCCTTCAGAAGGTCTAGATTCATAGTGAGTAGCTGGTTATTATCTTCTGAGTTGAAAGTGACTCTTCATTGTGTAGTGACCTCGAGTTCTGTGGGGATCATTGCCTTGCACCCGTATACCATTGAGAAAGGGGTTTCCCCTGTGGAGCTACAAGGCATGGTCCTATAGGCCCATAGTGTCGATTATAATTCATTCGCCCAGACTCCCTTTTTTAGCCTCTAACTTGGTCTTCAAGATCTTTCTGATGATCTTGTTGATAGCTTCTACCTACCTGTTGGCTTGTGGGTGATCTACGACTGTGAAGCTCTTAACAATCTTAAGGTTGTCACAAAACTTGATGAATTGCTCACTAGTGAACTGGGCCTTGTTATCGATGATAATCTGTTGAGGGATCCCGAACCTGGAAATGATGTTGTTTCATACAAACTTTTCAACCTTTGAAGAAGAGATCTCAGCGAGTTCCTTTGCCTCCACCCATTTAGTGAAGTAGTCTATAGCCACTATTGCATACTTACAATTTATCCATGCCTTTAGAAGTGGTCCGATAAAGTCTATCCCACAAATTACAAATGACCATGGGCTTGTCAACTGCTTTAAGTAGGCTAGTGGGGCCCGTGGCACCTTTGCGAACCTCTGGCACTTATCGCACCTCTTGACGAGGTCGATAGCATCTTGTTTTGTAGTTGGCTAGTAGAATCCTTGTCGAAGGGCTTTTTGTGCCAAGGACAGCCCCCTAGCATGGTTTCTGTAATGCCCTGCGTGAATCTCCTCCAGGATGACACTGTAGTCTTCACCATCTATGCATCTCAAAAGTGGGGTTGTGAACCCTCTTTTATAAAGCATATCATCATGGATGCAGTATCTAACTGCTCGAGCTCACAGACGTTGCGCCTTGAGTCTATCATTTGGTAACCTTTCATTCTATAGGTAATCCAGGATTGGATTCATCTAGGAGTTAGGCACTTTGGCAATTGCCATGATAACATCTTGATGTTCGATACTTGGGGATGGTAGGACCTCTACCGGAATTGCTTCTATGAGGTCATGATTGTCAACGGTAGACAAATAAGCCAAAGCATCAGCGTGTGCGTTCTGGGCTCGCGGGGATCTAAATGATCTCGAATTGTTGGAGGGAGCCTAATAACTCTTAGACTTTCTGGAGGTATCTCATCATTCTCTGCCCCTGAGCTTGGTATTCACCCTTTATTTGATAAACAATTAATTGTGAGTGGCTAAAAATCTTTATTCTCTCCACATGCACCTCTCTGGCTAGTCGTAAGCCCGCCAGTAAGGCCTCGTATTCAACTTCATTATTTGTGGCCTGAAAGCCAAACCTCAAGGCACTAAAGACCTTTTGTCCTTCTAGGTTGATAAGGAGCACTTCTGCTCTGGCCGTTTGGTCACTAGACGACCTCTCAACAAACAATTCCCACCATAGGGCTTCAGGGACCTCTACCTCATTTTGCAAGGGGGTTGTAAATTCGATAATGAAATCCACCAGTACTTGGCCCTTGATAGCCGTTCTGGGCTTATACTCAATGTCAAATTGCATGAGCTCAATTACCCATTTAAGCAATCATCCTGAGGTATCCGTCTTTTGTAGAACTTGTCTCAGTGGGTACTGAGTGAGGACCCTAATGCTGTGGGCTTGAAAATAGGGTTGAAGCTTCCTTGAGGTGATGACTAGGCAATAGACAAGCTTCTCCATGGGCGAATATCTTGTTTCTACATCCAACAGTCTTTTGCTTATATAGTAGATGGGGAGTTGAATTCCTCCCTCTTCCCATGTTAGTGCCATGCTCAAGGCATGCTGGGATACATCCAAGCATACGGTTAATCTTTCACCCTCTTTTGGCATGGAGAGGAGAGGTGCTTGCCCGAGATACATCTTAGGTTCTTGGAACATGACTTCACATTTAGGGGTCCATTCGAACCTCTTCACCTTTTTGAGGATGCCGAAGAAGGGAACACACTTGTCTGTTGCCTTAGAGATGAATCTGCTAAGTGCAACAATATGACCGTTTAGGTTTGGATATTTTTTGGTCCTATGGGAGAACACATATCGAGTAGTGTCTTAATTTTTTTGGGTTCACTTCGATCCCTCTATTCTTAACTATGAAGTTAAGGAATTTGCCAGAGGTTACTTCGAATCCACACTTGTGTGGGTTCAGCTTCATCCGATACCTTCTCAAGGTTTGAAACATCTCGTCAAGGTCACGGACGTGATCAATGAGCTGTTTGGATTTCATCATCATGTCATCTACATATACCTCCATGGTCTTGCTCATTTGTTCTCAGAACATCATGTTCACCAATCACTGATAGGTTGCCCTCGCATTTTTAAGTCGAAAGGGCATCACTTTGTAACAATATAGCCAGCGATCGGTGATGAATGAGGTATGCTTTTCGTCTTATGCGACCATCAAAATTTGATTATATCCTGAGTAGGCATCCATGAAGCTAAGCAATTCGTATCCTGTCATCGCATCCACTAGCTGATCTATCCTCAGCAAAGGAAAACTGTCTTTAGGGCATGCTTTGTTGAGGTCTATGAAGTCAATACACATTCTCCACTTCCCATTCTTCTTCTTAACGAGTACGGGGTTAGCCACCCAAGTGGGGTATCGTGCCTCTTAAATGAAATTGTTCTCTAGAAGCCTATCCACCTCTTCTTTAAGCATCACATATCGTTCGGCAGTCATCGGTCTTCTCTTCTGGCAAACTGGCTTGGCCTGGGGGTTAATATTTAATCTGTACAACCTTATTTTTGGATCAATGCCCTCCATATCTTTATGATTCTAGGAAAAAACGTCCATGTTTGGCCTGAGAAAACTCGTCAATTGTGCTTTCATAAAAGGTGACAGGCATTTCCCCAACTTGAGGCACCTCTGTTCATCCGCCTCGCTTACTCGCATGTCTTCCAGTTCCTCCACTAGTCCGGTGGCTCACTCAGTGTCCACCTCTTGAGGGTTGAGATCGTAGCTGACCCTTTTTTCACTCGTTACTCAGGGCTTTCCCCTAGACACAATGTTCACTTTCTTCCCTTGGACCCCTAGGTTGATTGCCTCTTCATAGCAGCGCCGGGCTACTTGTTGTTCCCCGCGTATACATCTAACTCCACTCAGGATTGGGAATTTGATGGTAAGTGTCCTGATTGACATCACCATGTCAAAGTTGTTCATGACAAGTTGTCCCAGCACCACATTATAGGCTAAGGGACAAACTATAATTAGGAAGTTTGCCATGATGATTGCTTGCCTATCACAGTCTCCCAAAGTAAACGAGAGCTTAATTCGTCCCACTAAGAGTATTCTATCTCCTATAAAACCATAGAGGGGCTCCTGTGATGGGTCCAGCTGACTCGTACTCATGCCCATCTGATCGAAGTACCCTTTGTACATTACATTTACGGAACTCCCAGTGTCCACCATGATTTTTCTCACTTTGACATTACTGATCTTCGCCCGGATGACTATAACGTCGTTATGAGGGTAGTGGATCCCTTGTGCGTCCTCTTTCGTAAAGGAAATGCTGTCAGAAGCTATCCTGGACTTCTTGGCGAGCCTTTCACGCTCCACATGACTCATCAGAAGGACATGTCCTGCCGCTCGTACATAGCAATTGTGCAATTGGTTTGAGGTGCCTATAATATGAGGTCCACCGTGTATGGTGAAGATGGTCCTCATGGATGGTGTTTCCTTATGCTCAGGAGTTTAGTGGCATTGTGACGTGGGTTATTGTGGATGCGGGGGTCGCTGCCCTAGGGATCTCACCATGTAATCTTTCAGGTGACTTTTTTTGATGAGGTCTTTGATGGCATCTTTCAACGCCCAGCAATCTGATGTGTTGTGCCTGACCTCATTATGGTAGTTACAAAATTTATTGTAGTTCCTCTTTTCAATAGAGGTTTTCATTGGCCTGGGTTTGTCAAAGTCTTCATTATCTCTCTCAATAGCATAGATCCTATCTGGCGCATCCGACAGGACAGTGTAGGTATCATAGCGACGCTGATACTAAAATTGTTCACTTCAGGCCTTCTTCGCAATTTGGCCTCCAGAGCCCCCCTTTTGGCTGTCCTTGCCACTTTCGCCTCCATTTCTTTTTTTGCCTCGATTAGAGGTACCAACTTCTTCTTTCTTGTTTGGCTTCTTTGGTTCGAAGGTTTCCTCCCATCGGATCTCCTTGGCAGCTCGCCCATAAAATTCGCACAAGCTCTTGACAGGGGACTTGTATATGTCCTTGTATAATTTTTCATCCTTTCAGAGTCCAGCTGAAATCTTCATGAGGACACTCTCATTGGACGGATTGTCCACATTACTGACTTCTTGCTGGAACCTGGCGATGTAGTCCTTGAGTGATTTGTCTTTTCATTGAAAGACTGTGGCCATGTGGCAAGAAGGGGCGAGCTATCTTTTCAGTGCTCTGTATTGATTAAGGAACCTAGTTTAGCATTCTTCCCAATTCCTTATGCAACGAGTTTGAAGGCTTCTAAACCACGTTCATGGTACTTCTTCGAGTGTGGCTAGGAAGACTCGGCATTTTACCAATGGGTTGGAGGTTTGTAAGTCCATCTGGACGTTAAAAGCATCCAGATGGCCGTAAGGATCGCTATCCCCATTATAGAGGGGGATGTTCGGGATCTTGAATCTATGGGGAAGGAGCTCCATCTCGATCTGGCAAGAGAGTAGAGTTTTCTTCTCGTGTGACTCCTGGTTCCCCTGGGATGCAGAGTTTTTCTCTAATTGTTCCATCCTCTGGAACAACTTTTCGACCATCAGGTTTCGAGACTTTAACCGTTGACTAGAGGTCTTTCAACTCCTTTCTTCTTGCTTACTACGAGAATGTCAGTCTAAAGTTCTGTGCTTCTTGCCATACTTATGATTGGATAAGTTACAATTCATTTCCTGCTCACTGTCAATTTCGTGTGAGTTCTCATTTTTATGTGAGCTTTCACATTGGTGATCATCCTCCTTATCCTCTTGATCCCAGTGGACTTTGGATCTTAGTCACGAATTGGACGAGTGCAGCGAGCTGGCTCGATGATGTTCAACCCTGGCTTGCTCTTCATGTTGAGGCCTAGACTAATGACATCCACCCTCAGGTGCAACCACTTCATCTTGCCTTAGCACACCTTGGGCACACTTTTGAGCCAATATTCACACCATATCAGTCATTTCCTTCATTGTGTTCTCTAGCGCTTCCTGGCACTGGTCAAGCGCCTTTTGGTGCTATTGCCAAGTCTGAACCTCATTAGCTTCATAGGCTATGGGTTGGTGTTGGACAAAGGAAGTCGTGCGGTGTTGGCACCCACCATGGGAGCAGCTATGTTTTGCTATTGTACCTGACCTTCAGGTTGGCCAGTAGGAACTTCTGCACTCCTGGTAGCTTTTCCTTTTGCCATTGTGTCTGAAACAGCTTATCAGAGACTAAAAATGAAGAATGTGCAGTGGGGACCCTCCTTCTAATGCCAAAATGTTGACAATAAAATTTGGTCAACCAGTTGAGTTCAGTGTTACCCCTGACTGCAAGCTAAATATGATGGAAAATAGTGAAAGGAAGTAGTAAAGAAGAAGAAGAAATAGCAACACCAGGAGTTTATCATGGTTCGACTAAAGTCAGTTTGGCCCCTACGTCCACGTTGATCTTTTATTATATACTAGAGGGTTTGGTTTTATAAAATATGAATACAGCAATGGTGCTTTCTCTGGGTGAACAGTGTTCACTGTTAATACTGGCAGAGTTTCTACATGTATCTCTGTCCTCTTCTATACAGTGACCTCCCCTCTCTATTTATAAAAAGGGGGAGGGTTACAAGTATAATTTCATAAACAACAAAATGATTACTTTCGCCGTTCTGGGCATTTAATGCTTAGCGTCAAGTAATTAATGCTGGGCAAATCATTATTGGATTTTCGAGGAGCTAATGTGTAAGTTTGGAGGCTAAGCTGTCAGCAAGAAATGTGTGCCATGAGTTGCTGACTAGGCTCCGTATAAGTATCCATTGTTAGCAGGTGAGCTGGAAGTTAAGTGAGCTGATGGCTCTGGCTGGTCTTGTCGTCTGTGTCTGGTCATTCTTTTGGAGGTCATGGGCTTCTCGCTGAGGGGTCGAAAGTCTCTTCAGCGAGTTGCACTCTTTCGTTCGCGACGTTGCAGGATGCCTCCAGTTCGTACCCGGCAATCTAGGGTCCTCACTCAATGACCTCAAACTTCAGTTTCGGCCTCCACCAAACTAATTGGGCCTCCTATTGGACCTCGACCAGCCTAAAATATGCTTCTGGAAAACCCCTATAACATCAGTGATCAACTTCAAAATTATGGAAAAATTGATAAAGTTGGAAGAACATGCGTTGACTTGAAGATTTCCCATGAAGATCAATAATGTTTACTTTAAAAGTGATGAGAAATGAAAAGGAATATGATTATAACCAAGAAGCAACACATATTGCTGCAATCAATGAGTATCTCTATCTTTATTTTTTTTTCTTATGGGTTATTAATGTATTGGATTGCATGATACTCTTTGTCTAGTTTCTCTTGGTTGGATTGGATAAGATCATGAAAAATATATTTGGTTGTGATGATAAAGTGCTTAAATATTCTTGTTACATGTTTCTTGTCATAACACATAAGGAAAACTTGATAGTTTTATTAATCTATTTGAATCCCTATTACATATTCTTCTATTATGTGAGCTTCTACTGTTATGTCTTGGTTGCTTGGAACTTGTGCTAATTATGTTTTTTTTTTTTCAAAATGAAACTTCAAAATTAAGGAGATATGCAAACAAAAAAAATATTTTGAATGGTTCCTCTTTAATCTTTTTTTTTTTTAAATTGAAAACAAAATTCCTTTTTTTTTCAAATTGATTAAATGTTTTATGTGAACATGTTTAAAAATGAAATTTCTCTCCATGTTTCTCCTAAACTTCTTTTCAATACTTTAGAACTAGAATATACAAGTTTTGGTTTTAACAAAGATTTTTTTTTAAAAAAAAGAAGAAATTCAAATTGTAAGAAAACATTTTATGATATACAAAATATATTTATAGAGTATAAATTTTATATTTCTCCAGAGATTGTTCACACATATTGCATTAATTAAATAAAGATTTAGATATACTTTATGTAAGTTGAAGAAAACTTCAACAAAAGAAACTTCATAAGTTTTTATTGTATTGTACTCCCACTAGCCACAAACTTAACACAAGTGTCCTTTAGATTTTATCACACTAGACTTCACAAATGCAAAGTCTTCCAAAGCTCACACATTCACCTCCTCTATCTTGAACCCATTTCAATATTGTTTCAAAAGTAAGGAAGGAGTAAAAAATTTATGTTATAGTTCTCCCATAATCTCATCCTTTTATAGTAAAAGAGATGACTCATAAAGTTTCTTAATATGATAGATTCAAAGTCTCAATATTAAATAGATTCATGATTACTTAATTAAGTAATCATCTAGTCAATCCATGAATTTATTTAATAACTATTATACATGAATCTATTATTTAGAGTGACTCATAAAGTCTCTTAATATGATAAATTCAAAGTCTCAATATTAAATAAATTGATGATTACTTAATTAAGAAATCATCTAGTTAATACATTAATTTGTTTAATAACTATTATACATGAATCTATTATTTATTATTTTTTTTACCAATATGCATCTAATATATATAATCTAAATAAATAACTTCATTTATTTATATATTTATTGGCTTTATAGGGCATACAAGTCTTTCAATCTCCTACTTGCATTTAAACCAGTATCATAAACATATCATATTGATGGATCAAAGTGTAGGTGTGTTGCATAGGACCTTTTGGGGTCTTTATATTTCTCTAGTAGTTTGTTCTCATCCAACTAATGATCATGATTATGTCAAAAGACAAACTACAATCTTGCCCAAAGATTAGAGATTTGTGTAAGATACTTAATTAATATATTCATCCTTTTACCAATCAATATTTTATATAAGCTTATATGTTCAGACCATGCATACCTTTATGCACTCAAGCTTATATGTGTGCTATTTAGCACATGATTTTTAAAACAATTTACTAGATAGGTTCGAATCATTGCTTGTTAACACAATATTAAATATTCTCTCTTGCATTAAGAGTGGTAAATTGTATCTTGGATATTCACTAGTTTCCATCTGTTATTAATATAGCCTAACATATCCATATATTACCCACTATTGGACATCGACGGTTGATATGTCAAAGTGATATAAAATTTGCTATGAAACTAATACCTTCTAGTCAAAAGACTTTTTGTAACATGGAAAAAAAAATTAAAGTCCAACTTATTTCCATAATGGTCTTGCTGGATGTTTACATATAAACACTCACATGTTTGCCAAGAGTTTTTACCCTAAATGATGTTTCATTTTATCAAATATAGTAGTAAATCATGTGACGACCTTTTAAAACACATTGCCCATTTGCATTTTAGATTGTGAATACTTTAAGATTACAAAAAATTTCCCAAAATTATATAAATGTTGTCTATGGATAAATAGTATTTACTATTAAATACCTATGTTGCCTCTTTTGTAGCTTCACAAGTTGCAACATACTCTACTTTTGTTGTAGAATCTACAATTGTATTTTGTTTACAACTTTTTTAGGTAAAAGCTCCATTATTTAATAGAAAAACATATCCAGATGTAAACTTTCTATCATTAGGATTTGTTTGAAAATCAAAATTAGTGTAACCATTAACCCTTAATGGCCCACCATCATAAACTAAACAATATTGTTTAGTTCTTCTTAAATACTTAAGAATATTCTTTACTGCTACCTAATGTTTTTCTCTTGGATTAGATTGAAATCTACTTATAACACTTAATGCATGAGCAATATCTGGTATAGTACACAACATGGCATACATTGAGCTTCCCACAATTGAAGCATATGGGCACTTCTTCATCCTTTCTAACTCTTCATGTGTTTTTGGGCACATTTGTTTAGAAAATATAATTTTATGTCTAAAAGGTAACAAACCTTTCTTTGAATCTTGCATGTTGAACTTAGCTAAAATCTTATCAATGTAAGTAGATTAGGACAAACTCAACAATCTATTAACCCTATCCCTATAGAGCTTAAGACCCTACAACATATGATGCCTTACCTAAATCTTTCATAAAGAATCCAATGGATAACCTAAATTTTATTGTTGATAAAATTCTTATATCATTCCCAATGAGAAGAATGTCATCAACATATAAAACAAGAAAGACAATAGCATTCCCTTGTATGTTCTTATAAACATAAGGTTTATCAGAATTTTGAATAAAGTCAAACTTCTTGATTGTTTCATCAAATCTAATATTCCAACTCCAAGCAGCCTACCTGAGATCATAAATGGATTCGTTAAGTTTACATACTTTTCTTTCTTGACCTTTGGATATAAATCTTTTAGACTGGTCCATATAAATATCTTCTTGAAGATGTCAATTTATGAAGGTCATTTTTACATCTATTTGCCAGATTTCATAATCAAAATATGCTGCTATAGCTAATAAGATCCTAATGGGCTTAAGTATTGCAATTGGTGAAAAGGTTTCTTTATAATCAATTTCCTTTTGATTATAACCTTTTTCAACTAATCTTGCTTTATAGGTCATTATTTTTCCATTTGCTCCATGTTTTCTCTTATAAACCTATTTACAACTAATTGTTTTAATCCCATTAGGTAGGTTTACAAAGTCCCAAACTTTATTGGAATACATGGAGTCCATTTCAGATCTCATCACTTTAATCCATTTATCTTTATCACCATATAACATGGCATCTTTAAAAGAGTATAGATCCATCTCATTTTCTTCTAAAATCATTAAAAGAATTTCATTTAGAAAATTAAGTCTAACTAGAGGACAAAATTTCTATTACTCGAGTTGGAATAAGAGGCTCATTAGTTTGAGGAATATTTTCCTTTATAGGTTCCTTAATAGGAATTTCTTTCATAAGAATTTTCTTTTATTCTTCAAGAATAACCTTATTATTCATGGAATGCCTAAATGCAAATTCTTTTTCTAAGAATATTGCATTATGACTTATAAAGATTTTCTGCTTGTTAGGATTATAAAAATAATACCCAATTGTCTCTTTAAGATAACCGACAAATAAACATCTGTCTACTCTTGATTCCAACTTGTCCACACTTTGTTTCTTAACATGTCTAGGCAACCCCATGTCTTCAAGTGTCTTATACTTAGTTTCTTGTTAGTTTATAATTCATATGGAGTATTTGGAATTGATTTTCTTAGAACTTTATTTCATAAATGAATAGCAATCTCTAAAGCATAACCCTAAAAAGATAGTAGTGAATCTGTTATACTCATCATAGATCATATCATATCTAATAAAGTATGATTTCTTCTTTCAGAAACACCATTGTGTTGTGGTGTTTTGGAGGTGTGAGCTCTAGATAAAATTCTATTATCCTTTAGATAGCAACAAAATTCATCAGAGAGATATTCTGCTCCTTTATCAGATTGAAGACATTTTATATATCTACCCTTTTATTTTTTAACTTCAGTGCGAAACACTTTGAACTTTTCAAAAGCTTTTGATTTATGTTTTATAAGATAGATGTATCCATATCTTGAATAGTCATTAATAAAGGATATGAAATAAACAAAACCACTTTTTGCCATATGATTTATTAGACCACATACATTACTATGTATTAAGTCTAATGTATCTTTGTATGTAGTGCCTTTTTGAGTAAAAGGCAGTTTAGTCATTTTGCCTTGAATACTAAACTCATAAGTTGAAAAGACTCTAATTTTGGGAAATTTAAAGGACTATCCTTTACTAACCTATTAATTCTTTCCAAATTAATATGACCTAAACATAGATGCCATAGATAAGTGAGACAAATATCATCCCATTTTCTTTTCAAAGAGTTCTTAACACTTAAAGAACTCCTTTCATCACATGTAAAAATATCACAAGTTGATGAAAGGAAATATAAACCATTTTGTTCAAACCCATTTGTCACAAATTTATTATATAACCTTACTATAATTTTATTACAAGAAAACAAGAAAGTGTATCCATTTTATGCTAACTTAGAAATAGAAATCAAATTTCTCCTCATTTGTGGCACATAAAGATAATCTGTTAAGTTCAAAACTCCTCTTCCTTGTAGTACGAGATGATAAGTTTTTATGGAAATTGCTAAAACACTTGTTTCAGTGACCATTACAATCATTGCCTTATTTTCACTTAGCCTTTTAAAACCCTTGTAATGTATTACAAACATAAGAAGTTTCTCCTGTGTCAATACACCAAGAGTTAATAAAATTCACCAACAAATTGGTTTCTATAAGGAATATATTATATACACCTTCAGAAGGTTTTTCATTTTTTAAAGAAGTAAGGTATTGATTATAATTCCTCTTCTAATGTCCCTTCTTCTTGTAGTAATGACATTCATCACTAGAATTGTCTTTCTTTCTGTTCTTATTGAAATTTTTTTGTTTACTTACAAACTTTTTTTTCTTGAACTTAGAAGACACTCCTTTTTCAAAAATCATGATAACTGGTTCATCTTTCTTGATTAAATCTTCAGCCCTTTGCAACATATTGCGGAGCTCAGGAGGAGTTACAGTAATGTTGTTCATATTGAAATTGAACATAAACTGATTAAAGGATTCGAGCAATGAAGATAAGATCATAGGTATCTTTGAATTATTATTAATTTTAGCACCAAGAGTATCCAATTCATTAATGTATCCAATCATTTTCATCACATGATTATGAAATGGAGTGTTTTTAGCCATCTTGGTGGTTATAAGTCCTTTTATGGCTATTTGTCTAGCAGAATGATTCTACTAGCAAAACATTGCCTTTAAGCTTGCTATGATCTCTTTGGTAGAATTTAATGATTTATGCTACTTCTAAAACCTATTTTTCAAGTGATGCTAATATATAGCATTTAGCCATGGAATCATCTTCTTTCCAAAGTCAGTAAACCTCATGATCAGCCTGAAAATCATTATCTTCTAGTACAATAGGGTGTGTCTTCATCAAAAACATATACCAATTTTTTAACCGTGAGAACAATTCTCAAATTTATCTTCCAATTAGAATAATTAGAACCTTTTAAACAATTTTCATCCAAAATCTTTGCTATATAACTTGTCATTTCTATAAGATAGAAATAAATAAGTATATAATTATACAATAAGCCATTGAATAGGGATTTTTTTTTAATTCAATAGTAATGCTCATTCATTGTAAGTTTGATAATTGCCTTAAATAAATACATCACTATCACGTATTTTAAATGAGCAATGGATATTTTGTTAAGTTCTTAACAAAATCATTTTAGAATTTATTAAATACCTAAGCAAAGGAGATACATATATCAATTTCGTATAAATGGATTCTCACCATAATTTGGCCTCTAATAAAATATACCTGCCACTGATTTTACAGTTAATATATTTTTATTAGTAAGGTATAATCTCATTGTTTAAACATGTCATGTGTATTGTGAGTAACAGTTAATTTTAGTTAATGCTCTCACTAGTCATAACATGTCTATTATCTCCATAAAATATATAATAATAATAGTTTAAAATAAGGTTTAACATTTTAGTATCAACAATATTTGCAAAACTATTATTATAATATATTAACAATAGAAGACCTTTGATAATTATCTTCTTAAGATGAATTTTTATCTTTTATACGTTATATTTTTTTTTAAATTAAGGGAAGATTAAGATCTTTATCAACTATAAACATTTCATAATTAAGTGTTTTTGACAAAATATATGACATATATATTTCCTTATGAAGACAAAAACAATTCATGCCAAATAGAACTTATAGTATCATAAAACAACTTTATGTGTTGAAGCTTAAATATATCATACTATTAAAATTGGAAACCAATTTAAATATATGTGTTTGACTTTGATACCAATGTAAGAAAACGTTTTATGATATACAAAATATATTTATAGAGTAGAAATTTCATATTTCTCTAAAGATCATTCACACATATTATGTTAGTTAAACAAAAGATTTAGATATACCTTATATAAATTAAAGAAACCTTCAACATATGTATGTAATGCCTCAATAAATAAAAATAAGAAAATAAAAATAAAATATATTTTCCTATGGACTAAAGTGAAGATTTCACAATTTCGTTGGGGCTGAAATAAAATTTTTCCTTATTATGGGAGGACCTCATTAAAGTTATTGCTAGGTCAAGGAGGTAAAAAATGTAGATTTCCCCATTTCTTTTTAAGTAGAACTTCCTCAGCCGGCTCCTTCTTCCTTCCTCACACGACTAGCCTTTTTCCCAAAGCTTTCTCGCGCTTTCTCTTTTGTGCAACTTCTTTGGCTAACCTCCTTTCTCTGGCAAGCTTCTTCTTTGTTCTACATTGTCACCATCCAGCAGTGTCCTGCCAATCAGCTTCCTCCCTCTCCCTCCAATGCATGTGATTGGCTCTATTTCCCAAAGTCCATCTGCTCTGTTCCTTTGCTGCAGTTGCCAACAATTTCGATCCTCCACCTTTTCGTGTTCGACCACCTTTTTCCTTTCTCCGATGCTCACCCAGCTCATGGTAGTAGCTAAACAGTGTGTCCCTCCCCTATTGTAGTGGTTCAACTAGTAGCTTCAACTAGCTCATCAATGACGATTCGGCCAACAGCGAGCTTCCCACCTACACTTTGAATTGTGATGAGTAGTTCTAGAATAAAAGATTTATTTTATAGGAAGTTTACATTAAGTTTTTAAAAAATCCCTACGTGAAACCCTAACCCTCAAAGTTGAAGTATGCTGAAACATTGTTATTTTCTTCAACTCCAGTGATATTTCCAAGGAAGAATCAAGCACACCAATATCTAATTTTTGGAACTTCAGCTGAAAAAACTAAGTAGGTGATTTTAATTCATTGATCTGAAAGTTTTGATATTGTTGAATTTTAATATTAATATTAAATGGTGTGCTTAGCTAGAAAATTTTAGATTTACGCTTGAGTGCTAATTTTAACATTGATTTCAACTAATTAGATTGAATAATGAAATTCTCCTTTAGCTAAAAAATTTAAGTAGGTGATTTTAATTCATTGATCTGAAAGTTTTGATGTTATTGAAGTTTAATATTAATATTAAATGGTGTGCTTAGCTAGAGAATTTTAGATTTAAGCTTGAGTGCTAATTTTAACATTGATTTCAACCATCTAGGTTGAATAACGCAATTCTCCAAGTGAGCTGACTTAGCTTCTAAAGAGTGTTTGAGGTGAGTGGATAATCCTCTTTTCTTAGTAAATCCCATTTGAAATAATTTTCTTAGTATATGAAATATAATAATTTCCTTTGAAATGAAGGGATTTTCTTTTATGTTACGTGGTTTTAAAAGTTTATTTGAATGTTGTCTATATATATGAACATGATAAAATTATGCATTTTCATCTTGATTTATGTTATTAAAATTGGTGATTCTATTTTTTGATATGATGAATGGACATGAAAATGCATTAGCAAGTTTTCGTATGTTTTAATAAATGTTGCTTCATGTTATGTGATATATTTTGAATATGATTGACATACTGGATCCATTGAAAAATTGGGTGGTAACCTTCAAATGCACTTGGGAATATGTAAACTTCCTGGATAGGAGTGAATAAGGAAGGGAATGTAGGGAGATGTATAAATTTGTTCATGAGCATCCGACAGACATGTTAGATAACTTATGATAGTGATTATGTTATATTGTGATAGTTACCTCTTGAAATTTGTTCTTTGAGAATCCAGTTGAATGCATTTTCCATAGTAGTATATTTTGATGTTTATTTTCATGTTATTGAATGTTACATTTTCAACTACTTATTATCTTAATGATCGAAGCTTCCAACTTATTGTGGGATTTATATATTTAAGCGAGTAAGTTTATTTTCATGGCTATGTTTATTTTTAGATATAACTTATAAATGATGATTCGATTTTTATAGGATTATCTACTTATTGAGTTTCTATGAAACTCACTTCTCTTTTCTCCATGTTTTTCAGAGCCTGAGGATACACTCATGACCACTCCGTCCCATCTCGATCCTGGATCTGCTCATTGATCGAGTAGATCACTACCTGCAAAGATTAAATGTATATAAATGGTGTAATTTTGGTAGTTAGTTTAGTGGTTGTATATATGTGTTTTGTTTGGAATGAAGCTTAGTAAAGTTAGCCTTGCATTGTTGTCTGGGTTGCTATGGTGTTGAATTATTGTATACATTGTGTTTAAAGCATTTATCCCTTGGTTGTTGTGTAGGCCTCACCCGGATGTCCTAAAAATAGAGAAAACTCTGCTAGATTTCCAATAGAATTGAATATGTCTATATGTGATTGTATTACTATGATTATGTGTCTTAGCATGTTACATTGTATTGTTAGGCTTGTAGGAGGTTTTCTAACGATAATCTTTTACGCCGATCACATGCTGAGGATTGGGACATGACAATGTATTAGTTAAACAAAGGATTTAGATATACTTTATGTACATTGGAGAAAACTTCAACCAAAAAAACTTCATAAGTTTTTGTTGTATTGTACTCCTACTAGCCACAAACATAGCATAAGTGTCCTTTATATTTTATCACACTAGACTTCACAAATGCAAAGTCCTCCAAAGCTCACACACACACCTTTATCTTGAACCCTTTGTAATATTGTTTTTTAAGGTAGAGAAGGAATGAAAAAACTTATGTTATAGTTTTCCCAGAATCTCATCCTTTAATAGTAAAAGAGAACAACTTGCAAAGTCTCTTAATATGATAGATTCAATGTCTTAATATTAAATGGATTCATGATTACTTAATCAAGTAATCATCTAGTCAATACATGAATCTATTTAATAACTATATACATAAATCTATTATTTATTGTCTCTTTTACCAATATGTATCCAATACATATAATCTAAATAAATAACTTCATTTATTTATTTATTTATTGACTTTATAGGGCATACAAGATTGAGAAATATTTATATTTGTCATATTTTAAATATGATTATAGACCTTGGTAAATATATATGTCTTGATCCCTCTTGCTCTTTATCTTTTCAAACCCATTTGGATCTTTTTTTTTTTTTTAAAAGGGAAGGGTTTTTTTTTTTTTTTTGGAATTGTGAGAAAATCAACATTGTTTTATTGAGGAAGAGAAAATTACTTTGGTGATGTTTCTTGTATATGCTTTGGATACCTTGATCTTGTATCATGCTTACTTAAGTTTATGGATTATTGATAAGTATGCATTATTCCTATCTTATTGTCTTTGCTACACATGAATTATGTTTAGCTTCTGCTTTGTCTCATCAAATGTCATATGGTTTGTATTTTTTACTTTAAAAATGTGTTAATAAAAACATTATTTGAGGAGGGAGCTTTGCTTATATATTATTCTATATTATGGCTCACATTTCTTTTGACATGAAGGGCTTCCAATGCTTATACACTTGACATGTCAAAAATATCATCTCATGCATACCTAAAGGAAGAAGGTAAAATTTTACATTCTTTAACTCATTTATTTGATGAATGTTTTCATATGATCATGGTATGAAATTTTTGAGAAATCTTGTTGGGATCATATGAAAGAGATATTTCTTTGCTTCAAAAGGTGAAAAGTTTTTGCTTGTAACGATTCTTACATTTTAAGCCTATTTCATCTTTTTAAAGAGAAAAGAAGAGGAAAGAGATGATAAAGAAAAATAGGAGCAGAAGATAATGACATTAATTGTTTGACATCACTTGCTTAAATTAATTTATTTATCCTTTTTGTTAATGTCAAATAGAAGGAGAAGAAAATGAAAAGAAAAATATGTTATATGCATAATGTTTGGATATCTTCTTGTGCTTATTAGATTGAATCTTTATCTTGAACATATTTTTCTTTGTTGATTTGTTATCATAAAAAAGGAGAAGGTTATTTGCCCTAGGGTTCTACATGATTGGTTTTGATGATGATAAATGACAAATGGTGAATATATATGTTTAAATAGTTATGCTTGATTGTTTGCTAAAAGTGTTATATCTTATGCAAGCATTTAATAGACATGTTATGCTATAATTGATAAATATCTATGATAAGATTATAATGCATGTTCTTGTACTAATTTGTTTTATTTATATATTTAAATCATACATCATAATAAATTATATTGCACTAATTATAAGGATTGCAAAGTTTATGTATATTTTATAGGATTGTCCAAAGAACAAAGAGTGAGCATTGGACTTAACAAATGTAAAAGCTTCTCATTCTCATCTCATGAAGAAAGGCAAGAAAGAAGAAATGTTACAAGTATTGAAGAATTAGAGGATTGAAGTTTTGGAAGCTTTGAAGCATTAACAAAGCCTAAAGACTTCATCGGGTATAGTTTTTTTCCTTTTGAGCTTAGATGTTCTTGTAAAATATAGTTTTTTTCATGATATAAAGCTCAGGTATGTTTGAAAATTTCTTAATTAGCTTAAAATATTTTTAAAATATAGCCCACAAATATGTTTTTACAATATAGACTTGGTGACACTTCAAAAACAAATGAGATATGAATTTTTGTCTTTTTAGTTTTCACCTTTAGTCATTATGAAATTTCTTTCATATCAAAATAGACTCAGCTTTCCATGGATAATCAATTTGCTAAAATTGATTAAGATATGAAAAAGTTATAACGTGTACAATTTGAGTATAAAAATCAATTTTTCACAATCAAGTCTTTTTAACATTTTCTTATTATTTTTACAATATCTCAGAAAATACTTATGATATAAGCATGAAATTAGTATCATTTGAAAGTAGACTCAAATAAATTTCCAACGATAGGTCATTTTCTTAAAATGGGTTTGAAACAAAGAAGTTATGATTGTTTTTAGTTGAATTTGAAATCCTATCTTAGCAACTCAACTTGTACAAACTAATTTTTATATCTGACCAATTGACTCGCGAATCAATTCAGCTGCTTTGGTTTGAATCATAATGACTATTTTTCAACTAAAAGAATCTCAAATGGCTATAAAATATCATGGACTTCTTTTGTAAGTTAAGAATAATCAAATATAACATATAGAAAGCCTAAGCTTCATCATTTATCATATGTTACACTTTCTTTTATCAAAAATCAAGATTTGAGCCCTTCATTGTCAAATTCTTCCATTCTAGGTGCTTTATTTATTTTATCTACTATTTGAGAGAGTTTGCTTCAATTGTTTGTCATCTAAATCTTTCTTATGAGTGATAAAAGGTGAGATACCCCTTTGGAAAACACTTTGAGGGTGAGGTATGTTGTAAAGAGTGATTAGCTTAAGGAGGAGCAAAGAAATTGTAAGGTAAAGCTTGAAGAGTAGATATATATTTTTGTGTTTGATCTCTCTACATTTACTCTATTTATATTTGATATTATGAACTATTTTTGTTGATGAAATTTGTATTGTGCTTCAATGTTTATCTTGTTGCTTGGATGTTTGGTTGAAAGAGATATATTTATATTTGATATTATGAGCTATTTTTGTTGATGAAATTTGTTAGATATATTGTGTTTCAATGTTTATCTTGTTGCTTGGATGTTTGGCTGAAAGAGATATCCATCTATGCATGTGGTTCTTGATGCATTGCCTATGTGTTATTGAATGAGTTACTTGACACAGGTGTACATCTTTATAAAACTATCTTAGGTTATTGAATTAAAATCATTCAATGACTTTTCAACTTCAATAGTTTTTCAAAAAAAAATTATAAATTATAAAAATTTTAAGAACATTTAGTGTGTATCTAATATATCTCAATCCTCAAATGAGTATTATTTACAAGGTAGTGTCAGCGGAAGGAGCATTTTACTTAGGAAACCACAGACTTGAACAAATGGAAGAGGGTCATAAGATTGAGGTTAAATTCTTCTCTCTCATGTTTATTTCAATTCGACAATTCCTAGCTTTCTGATTAAATTTTATTAATAATTAATAGGTATAGACAGCAACCTATTGATATAATTTAACAATAGTTAATATAAAATTCTTATGTTTTAACTTATAATCAAATATAAAAAAATAAATATTTTATAGAATCATTTTATTATTTTATCAAACATGCTCTCAAGCCCTAAACCATTAACAAATTGATATCTATGCCGCTTATTGATAAAATTTAACAGAAAAATAATAAAAGGAAATAGATGAAGTAATACCCTGTCTTTTTGTTATTATCATGAAGCATGTATTACATTCAAAGGCAGAAGCCCACAACAGATGGCTAGTTATTAGTACAAATATAAAGCTAGAGCAAGACCAACCAACTCTATCACTTCGCAAAATAATAGTCTAACTCCAACTTGACGGCTTCATTGATATATGTCTTATTCTATTAAGGCCATGAGTACAATACAGCAGAGAGGATGTTATATCAGTAGGACCACTCCTTAGGCAAGGCCGAGTCTGGAGCCACGTAGACATGGTGATGGAAGTATTCCTCCTCCTTCTTCTGCTTCGTCCAGACATTATTTCCTCTGCCTTTGTACAAGTTTCTCCCTGGACCCTCTTTCACCTTTTGCTGTTTAGGGTTCCTTGTTCCTGCCATGAGATGAGGGACAGAAAATTAATAATGAAAACTTCACCTTTAAGGAAAAATTAGTTAGACAAATGATGTATGTCTACCTGAGAAGAACTGCATGAGAAAAGAAAAATTAATTAACAGAAAATAAATGTGTTTTTCGCACATAACTAATGACTTTTTCATAAATTTTATTCAAAAAAGTTACAACATTTATAATTTTAACATTAAACTTTTATGGAAGTTCAAAAAATATCTCAAGCACATACAATAAAAAAAAAATTTATAGTCTAGATAGTTTGAAAGAAAAGTGTACAAAATATACGCATCATTCACAAAAATCAAATTTAATTTCTTGCACACATTTCATAACAAGATAGTTTGTAAGAAAGTGTACAAAATTATATATGCGCCATTCACAAAAATCAAATTTAATTTCTCGCGCACATACCGTAACAAAATCCAATTTTATGAAAGTTGTCCAAGTCTCTAAAGAAAGTGATAAAGAAGCTAATAAGCAAGTGACCCCTCCCATCGGCACTATGAGTTACCAATTAGCAACTAGAATAGGCCAACAAGGATGTTATTATTCACAACTCGTATAATATCATAGGAACTTTGGAGAATATTTAGAACAATCTATTATTAAAAATACAAAAAAACCTGTTTATAGCATTTTTATATATACCAAGGTTTGAACTTGAAATCCTTAATACTTATTCGAACTCTTTACCACTGATCCATGTCTAATGATTTGAATCCTAATTATAGATGGAATCCAAATATAAGACTTAAAAAAAATTAAATTATATGATTAAGGTATTAATTAATCAACTTTGCCATACGTCTCAAAACAAAGAATAGAACACGTGTTTCGAAATAATTCCATCCATTTGGTTGTTAAAATTCAAGTGGAGTTCACATAAATTGTAAAAAGGACATAACTCACTACAAGAAAATTACGATTTTGCAACGGAAAATTTCAACTGACTCAAATCTGTTGAAATTTTCCAACGAAAATTCCAACGGATTTGAGTCCGTTGGAAAATTCCAACAGAAATTCAAACGGACATAAATCCGTTGGAATATTCCAACGGAAATTCCAACGGATTTGAGTCCGTTGGAATATCCGTTGGAATATTCGTTAGAATATAAAAAAACTCTAGTTTTTAATTTTTTTTTTTAAAAAAAGTAATTCCAACGGACATTCCAACGGAATTTGTCCGTTGAAAAATGGCGCGTTTTATATTTACCACAGCGCGTCGTTTTACTTTACTTTTCATTTCCAACGGACAAATTCCGTTGGAATGTCCGTTGGAATTTTCGGAACCCTTATTACCGTCCCCTCTTTCTTTTTCTGCAGATTTCTGCAGATTTGCACGAAGATTTGCGCGATTCAGACTTCTCTTCTTCTCTTTTCTTCTTTGTTCTTCGTTGTTCTTCACTGTTTTTTGT
>JANHAO010001773.1:0-31417 GCA_026873985.1 Saraca asoca
GGTAAAAGTAAGACAAAAATCACAAATTAACAACTAATTAAAAGGTGATATTCATCATTTTTATAGGTATATTTTTCACTTATCATGCACGTGCACCAAAGCTTGAAGTAATTATTGCCAACCGCTATTGGGAATCAAAGAGCCACACATGTAAAACAAATAACGAAAGTACTAAATGACCCATCGGGGTCACAAGTCACACAGCACTGGACCATGATGATATCTCAGGACCTCACATCCAAGTAAAGTGTTAGCCATACACAAAATTCTTGCGTACGCCATGTCTAAGCAGTGCTCTATGCACAAAATGCTTGTGTGGGCAAACTCAAGATCTCGCGTCTAAGTAATGTGTTAGTCATATACAAAATTCTTGTGCGAGTCACATCCAAGCAATGCTTCATGCATAAAATGCTTGTGCAAGTAAACTTAAGATCTCACATCCAAGTAATGTGTTAGCCATATACAGAATTCTTGTGTAAGCCGCGTCCAAGCAGTGCTCCATACATAGAATGCTTGCATGGGCAAACTCAAGATCTTGCATCCAAGCAATGCTAGCCACACACTAAAAGCTTGCGCGAGCTGCATCCAAGTAATGCTCCATGCACAAAATGCTTGCGCGGGTAATTTCAAGACCTCACGTTCAAGTAGTGTTAGCCTTACACAAAATTCTTGCACGAGCTGGCATGACCAATTAGCTATATGGCACATATCCTTTAAATTAAAATTCATCAGTTAAAGTCGATTGGCTCAAATTTTATTCTTATAATAAGGGTTAATTGTCCAGTTAAATGTTTTACACAACGATTGTCAAATTATGACTCTGCAGGGGTAAATCACATTGTCAATGGTAGCTAATTAAACTGTCCATGTCATGGACTTGGAAAGACAAAAGAGTACAAACATTTCACTTAAAGCTTCATTGAAAAACCTCCCTCAACGAGGCATATTTACATCAAAAGAGCTGATACATAAAGACAACATAAAGGCTTAGAGCCTATGCTTCTACAAAGGAAAGAAAAGAGAGTCAGCTTCTAGGGGATAAACTCCTATTAAATGAAGCGTGGACAGACACAGTTGCTCCTACTTATGGCCTTTCTCAACCGATGATTCTTTTCTTGACTCCCTAAATCTAGAGCAATTCAAAAAGGCACTAGGAATACGATTAGCAAGGCTAAACTTCATGGAAGAACTGTGAAGAAATAATTCAAGATTTATACAAAACTTCCCAGAAGCTATCCAGTGAAGTCACATATAACAAACTATCCATGTCTTTGAAACCTTTGCAACAGATTATCTACATCCCAAAGAGCTTCTCCGAAAACCAAACCATTAAAAGGATGAAGGGCTTAATTAAGGCATCCATCAGACAATCTCACAAGGAAATAAGAAGAACTTCACAAGCCTTTATAAACCTACTTGGGTCCATCTAATAACCTAAGGAACATTTGGCTATCTCAGATCAAATGGCCCAGAAATAACGAGACCTCCACGTTAATGGACAAAATAATGTATAGTGAAGGGCATAGCCTAAGGCATGGGAAATGAAATCCTGAAAGACAAAAAAGACAACACAGTTGTCTGAGCATGAAGACTTAGCCATCCTGTAAATTAAAGACAAAGACTTTGACTACTAGCTACAACTCCTAGCCCATAAAACGAGATGAGAGTTGGGGGCTTATATTATAGGCATTTTTTGAAAGCATATTTTGGGTCGGCCAAGGTCTAATGGGAGGTATTGCTAGCCAGATGGAAGCTCGAGGTTGTTGAGCGAGGACCCCAAATCATCAGGTGCTAGCCAAAGACATCTTGTAATGCCACAAGTAGAGAGTGCAGCTCACTGAAAAGGCTTCCAACCCAGTGAGAAGCCTACTACCCTCAAAGAGAATGACCAGGCAAAGATGGTGAAGTCGGCCAGAGCCACCAGCTCACTCAGCTTCCAACTCGCCCACCAGAAACAGATACCTGTACTGAGCCTAGTCAATAATCCAAGACACACGTCTCCAACTGACAACTCAGCCTTCAAACCTACACATCAGCTCCCTAGACATTTGACAATGATTTACCCAGCATTAATTGCTCGATGCCAAGCATTAAATGCCCGGAGCAATGAAGATAATCATTTTGTTATTTATGAAATTATACTTGTAACTCTTCCCCTTTCTATAAATAGGAAGGGGAGGTCACCATAAATAAGATAGGAAGTGGATACATGCAAAAACTCTACCAGAACATATAGTGAGCACTGTACATTAAGAGAAAACACTGACATTGTATCCAAACTTTGTAAAAAGCTATCTTCTTAGTGGATAATCAAAGAACAACGTGGACATAGGGCCCAGCTTGGCTTTAGCCAAACTATGATAAACTCCTGGTATTGTTGTTTCCTCTTCCCTTCTATCATCTTCCTTTTTCTATTTTCTGTCATACTCTACTTGCAATTAGGGGTAACATTGAACTCAAACCAGTTGACTGGATTTTGGTGTCAACAAATTTTTATATGAGTTTATACTTAATTTAGTAATTTTTATTAAAATATTAAATAAAATAAAATTATTTATTTTCTTATTATAATAATGACACACAATATTATTATATTTTATTTATTATATTTATTTTTTAAAAAATATCATGTATATATCGATAATATATTATTTTATAATAATTACACACCATGTGTTCTCTGTTAAGTCTCTACTGGAAGTAGATACTACTCTTATTGGGTTGTCACCCCAAGATGCATAAATGTCACCATAAATTGCATCCATAGGTGTTAATGTATTCAAGATAGATGTTTTACTCAAGCTTGTAAAATGGAGATATCCTATAGTCAATGACTTTGATTCTAAAATCATTTTGGCAGTTGTGAGGGAACATAGTGTCCAAGTAAGTGAAGTTTGAAATAGAGCCTTGTTTGCTATTTTTTAACAACCAAATTAATTTCCTAAGCAAGAAGCATTATGGTTCATGCAGTTTGCTTATGCATGTTCACAATTTAAACACAAAATATTTGTTATTAAGGATTCTCATCTTTTTATCCATTAGCAACATGACAATGATAATTTTTTCAAGCTGAACATTTGTTGCTCTTCCAACCATATGTTTTCAGAGATTACTGGGATGATAAGATGGTGGACTAAAGAATGACTTGCTAAATATGGATGATGTAGATGATCTACAAGTAGAATGAAAAATCTTTTATATTAAATTTTTCACGTACTATTTGAAAATTTTTTAAAAATTAGGATATATTTAAGTAGAATATGATTTAGACTTCTTGTTATTTAAAATATTATTAATTTGTTGAGGGGATTTATTTAGATAAAATTGTATTTTGAGATTAAAATAATAGATACTCAATTATATTCAATACTTTGTTTCTTTAATGAAATAAATATCTTAATTATTTTTTAATGAAATGAATATTTTAATTTTTCTTTTTTATACATGCTTCAACTTAGATTTAAAAAAATATGTGACAGATACAAATTAAATTATAGTTTTCAATTGACAAGCTTTAAAATTGTTGTTTATTTGTTAAAAATTGTTACTTATAATATCTTAGCAACATTTTAAAAATATTACTTATAACATATAAGCAACGATTTAAAAGTGTTGCTTATGATTAGCAACAATGTTCAAGTGTTACCTATATCTTGAAAGTCATTGTATATGATCAATTGGCAACAGTTTTTACATGTTGCATTTAATATAATTGGCAACACTTGTTAACCATTACTTATTCTAGCAACAGTATGAAAGTGTTGTTAAATAAAGAGCAACACCTAATAAGCATTGTCTTAGTTCGTAACATGTAAAAACTTTTGTCTATTGACAAGTTTTTACATGCTTCAACTTAGATTTGAAAAAATAAGTAACAAATACAAATTAAATAATAGTTTTCGATTGACAAGCTTTAAAATCAATGTCTATTTATTAAAAACTATTACTTATAATATCTTAGCAACGATTTAAAAATATTGCTTATAATATATAAGCAACGATTTAAAAGTGTTGCATATGATTAGCAATAATGTAAAAGCGTTATCTATATCTTGAAAGCCATTGTTTATGATCAATTGGCAACAATTTTTACATGTTGCATTTAATATAATTAGTAACACTTGTTAACCATTGCTTATTCTAGCAACAGTAAGAAAGCTTTATTAAATAAAGAGCAACACCTAAGAAGCATTGTCATAGTCTGCAACATCTAAAAAATGTTGTCTATCGACAAATTTTTACATGCTTCAACTTATATTTAAAAAAGTATGTGACAAATACAAATTAATTAATAGTTTTTGATTGACAAACTTTAAAATTGTTGTCTATTTATTAAAAACTATTACTTATAATATCTTAGCAATGGTTTAAAAATATTGCTTATAACATATAAGCAATGGTTTAAAAGTATTGTCTATAATTAGCAACAATGTAAAAGCATTACCTATATCTTGAAAATCATTGTCTATGATCAATTGGCAATGGTTTTTACTTATTGCATTTAATATAATTGGCAACAATTATTAATCGTTGCTTATTCTAGCAACAATAAGAAAGTGTTGTTAAGTAAGGAGCAACACCTAATAAGCATTGTCATAGTCTGCAACATGTAAAACCGTTGTCTATTGATAAGTTTTTACTTGCTTCAACTTAGATTTAAAATGATATGTGATAAGTACAAATTAAATAATAGTTTTTGATTGACAAGCTTTAAAATTGTTGTCTATTTATTAAAAACCGTTACTTATAATATCTTAGCAATGGTTTAAAAATATTGCTTATAGCATATAAACAATGGTTTAAAAGTGTTGCCTATAATTAGCAACAATGTAAAAATGTTACCTATATCTTGAAAGCCATTGTTTATGATCAATTGGAAACGGTTTTTTACATGTTGCATTTAATATAATTGGCAACACTTGTTAATTGTTGCTTATTCTAGCAAAAATAAGAAAGCATTGTTAAATAAAGAGCAACACCTAATAAGCATTGTCATCATCCACAACATCTAAACACTGTTGTCTACTGACAAGTTTTTACATGCTTCAACTTAGGTTTAAACAAATATGTGACAAACACAAATTAAATAATAATTTTTTATTGATAAACTTTAAAATCGTTGTCTATTTATTAAAAACTATTACTTGTAATATCTTAACAATGATTTAAAAATATTGCTTATAACATATAAGCAACGATTTAAAAGTGTTGCCTATAATTAGCAACAATGTAAAAGCGTTACCTATATCTTAAAAACTATTGTCTATGATCAATTGGCAACAGTTTTTACATGTTATATTTAATATAATTGGCAACACTTGTTAACTATTACTTATTCTAACAACAGTATGAAAGTGTTGTTAAATAAAGAGCAACACCTAATAAGTATTGTCTTAGTTCGTAACATGTAAAAACTTTTGTCTATTGACAAGTTTTTACATGCATCAACTTAGATTTGAAAAAATATGTAACAAATACAAATTAAATAATAGTTTTCGGTTGACAAGCTTTAAAATCAATGTCTATTTATTAAAAACTATTACTTATAATATCTTAGCAATGGTTTAAAAATATTGCTTATAAAATATAAGCAATGATTTAAAAGTGTTACCTGTGATTAGCAACAATGTAAAAACATTACCTATATCTTGAAAATCATTATCTATGATTAATTGACAATGATTTTTACCTATTATATTTAATATAATTGGCAACACTTATTAATTGTTGCTTATTCTAGTAACAGTAAGAAAGTACTGTTAAATAAAGAGCAACACCTAATAAGCATTGTCATAGTCCGTAACATGTAAAAACTATTGTCTATTGACAAGTTTTACATGCTTCAACTTAGATTTAAAAAAATATATGACAAATACAAATTAAATAATAGTTTTCAATTGACAAGCTTTAAAATCATTGTATATTTATTAAAAACTATTGCTAATAATATCTTAGTAATAGTTTAAAAATATTGCTTATAACATATAAGTAACGACTTAAAAGTGTTGCCTGTGATTAGCAACAATGTAAAAGCATTACCTATATCCTGAAAACTATTGTCTATGATCAACTAATAATGGTTTTTACATGTTGCATTTAATATAATTGACAACACTTGTCAACCGTTACTTATTCTAGTAACAATAAGAAAGTGTTGTTAAATAAAGAGCAACACCTAATAAGCATTGTCATAGTCCACAACAGTCCACACCCATTATCAAATAAAACAAAAAAAAATTTGTTGTCTATAACTAAATAATAAGCAACGATTTTATTATTTATTGTCAACAATCCAAAAGAAAAACCGATGCCTAAAAGAATAAATAATGCTTGCTAAGACAATAGTTTTCATACTTTAGACAACAATTTTTTCATATTACCAAAGAACAAAAATGTTGTAGTGACATATTAAGGAGTAAATTTTGTGATCAAGTTTGCATTGATTTTAATGTGTTTAACTAAATATTTATACGTTTTTAGATGTTTGTTCACTTTTCTTAATTTGAAATTTGTTATTATGTTTGCAGTTTAATGATTTTTTTGTTGCTTCTGAATAAATTATTGCTTTATAAATATCAATGCATAGACTAAATTGATTAATGCATTACTTGAGAATGATTACTATTATTTGGACTTTGCACCAAAATTTTAAAATTAGTTTATCTTGAACCTTATGTAAATTTTTATGGTGGAGTTGAAATATTTTTTGTCCCCCGCACATGTGGTGGATCTTTACGTTATGTCAACTTAATTGACGGATGTAGATGATTTAGTAGGTTATAAATATATTATTTAATTTTTTAATCAGTTTTATAAGCTAAATAACTCACTGGAGTTTATTCAGGTGGATAATCAATTAATTGAAGTATAACCACATTATCTAAATTAAATACCTTTTTTTCTGTGGCATTTAAAAAGTTTGCTAACGTTTAACATATTTACAATAAGAAAGTAAAAAAATTATTCTAGACATACATGTCTTCTAGAATTGCTAGAGTGGACATTGAGTGTTGGATGTCCCATCAAATGCTTTCCGAGAAGGAATCAGAGAGCATGAAAACTACAAATGATTAGAAAATGAGTGTTTTGACGAAGAAACCTTAATTGACAGCCTCCCAAAAGAACTCAGGAGGGACATAAAGGCTCATTTTTGCTTGGATTTAACTTCAAGAGTGAGTAACGTCGTACGATAGTATGGTTAAAGATAATTTATCTTTTAGGTAGAAACTTTCTGAGTAAATAAGATAAACATAAAATATATTATAAAAAATATTATAAGTTTTAATATGGATTTTATGGACTTTATAAATGTGTTATGATTAATTTATCTATCTCTTTCCACTGCGTATCGTAGAAAAAAACTAATTAACTTTTATCCTTTTATTTTATCTTCAATGATTAAATATGTTTTGATACCTATTTGAAAAAAAAATCTATTGATATGTATTATGGTAACTATCATAAAAGAAATTTCATAGTTTTCTCAACTTTTTCATAGAAAGTTGTAATTTTTATAAAAAGAGAGAGAGAGAGAGAGAGAGAAATTTTCTAAAAGAATTTAATGCAATTTTGATGTGTAAAATTATAATTTTTTATTTACTTATTATATATAAAATTCATACATACTTGTAACTTAAAAAATTATAAGATTTTATATAAAAATCAATTGTTATAACACACACACACACACACACACACACACACACATATATATATATATATATATATAGTTTAGAAATGGGGGAGATTGTTCCATCCCAACTACAGATTATTTTTAGGTGCCTGTGTTTGAGAAAATGGAGAGACGGTTGTCAGAGGAATTGTGTTATATATTGAAGCCAGTCTTTTATCCCCAAAGTTGCGTCATTGTTGGTGAAGGAGATCTGGTTGAAGAAATGCTCTTCGTCACAAGAGGAAACCTCGTATCTACAACAACAGCTGGTGGTGTACTTAGTTTCTACAACTCGTATGCTCTCATAGCAGGGGACTTCTGTGGAGAAGAGCTTCTAACATGGGCCTTGAAACCTAATTTTTGATCACATCTTCCCACTTCAACTAGAACTGTAAAAACAAGGTCAGAAGTTGAAGCCTTTGCTCTCTTGGCTGGTGACCTCAGGTTTGTTGCTTCGCAGATTCCGCCTCTTTACAGCGAGCAGCTCCAGCACATTCTCATGCAAGGCTTGATATTAGTATGTTTCGCCTTTTTCACAATTCAGTGCTTCAATGACAACGGGAAACAAACAAAATCTGAAGGACAATTTATAGTTTACTCGAAAACAATACGAGGACTAATCTTGTGGTAGGACTATCCATCCTAATTGCACTTATTTGTAGCACTAGTGGTAAAGGAAATGTGGGGTTATGCTAGAAAAAATGCCAGTTGCATTTCCATAAATTTTTATTGCTAAAGAAAAGTTTAAAAGTAGGATCGGTAGTTCTAATCCAAGGTCAGAATATCTCATTCGTCTCTTGAAGAATTTATCATGACAAATCTTCTAATCCCTTGATATTGTTAGTAATTTAATTCGAATTAAAATATGGATGACACAAAACAACAAACCTTTTCAATTAAGTGAATCTAAAGAATTTGCATTTTCATAAATCTATTAGTGTTTTACAACTACATACATAACATATCTAAATCAAAATAATCCCATTTATATTGGTTTAGATTATAGTGTCCTGTACAGACATAATGAGTATCACAAACAAAAGAAGTTTAAATAGTGTTACTCTTATTATAGAAATCATAAGATAAATTCCCTTGCAAATTTAAGGTGAATATGGGGAAACAAGGAGGAGGGGAAAAAGAAGTGTCAGATTCTTATACTTTGTAACACTTTTATAAAACAAGCACTAGTTTTTCTTTCTTTCTTTCTTTTCTTCTTTCTCCTCATGCCTCTTGGTCCTAGCTAGACAGACCATTAAAGGAAAACTGTGCATTCTTTGTATTCTAATCAAACAGGTAAAATTTGTCATTCCCAGGTTCTATTCCCCGCAATGGAGGACATGGTTCATATAAGCAGCCTGGCGTCAGTACCTCATAAGGAAGACTGAGAGGTCATTACGCAAAGCAGAAGACAGGTTACAAGGTGCTTTAGCTAATTAAGAGGGTTCCTCCACAAGCATTGGTGCCACAATATATGCACCAAGGTTTGCTCGTAAAGCACTAGGAGAGTTGAGAAGAAAGAGTCAACACAAAAACAGAATGCCACGAAGTTTACCTCCTCTGCTACCTCAGAAGCTTACAGAACCTGATTTCACTACTCAACAACACTAGGATTTGTTCTACTTTTGAGCACAATTAATATGTTTTGTTTTAGGTAAGAAGTAGGTTTGAAGATTTGAGCATATCGGACATTGTCTTAGCAATTATATTTGCATATGTAAATTTGCAAGTTTTATTGAATTGCTCCGTCCTACTATACGTTGTTGTTTTGTGTTTGTTGCCACTTATCTTCTTCACTTGCTACATATCTCACATCCATCTGTCTTGTGGTAACGGCCTTTAAGCGAAAGTGAATTCGCAACTCTTACCCCAATTGTGTGATTCCAAAGCTATTTTTGTAACCTGCTTAATGTCAATGCACCATCAAACAACTGCATTGAACGAATAACATTGCTTTCACAAATATGAGTTTTTGGAAGAATCTCATATCTGTGAATGAAGTGATGGATTACAAAGTTACACCACTTTGTTTGTAATTATGAATTTAATTTACCCCTTATTTGAAAATGTGTGAACTTTTTGTGCAACTCACATTTGTGAATATGTTTGGATGGATTTTCCTTTTAGAAACAATGATTCTTTAATTCTTTTCATAAAATAAAAATTTATATGAAAGTAGGCTAAGTTATATTTTATGACTAGGATTCTACTTTTTGCATGTATATGTCATGAGATACCTATAGAAATTGACAAATATTTATTATATCTAATTACAAGAAAAAAAAAGTGTATGGACATAATTATAAATTGAAGTATATTATAAGTACTAAAAGCTTAATTTAACCATCCTAATTAATACTTTGATGCATATTTCAAAATTTTATAAGTTTTTATAAATGTCTAACATAACAGTCATAAAAGATTTTACATAAAATCTTATAATTTTTCTCAAAAATTTACAAGTATGTATGAACTTTGCATGTCACAAGTACTTAAAAAGCTACAACTTGATCATTCAAAGATGCATAAAAAATTTTTCAAAAATTTTCTTATTTTTATATAAAAGTTATGACTTTCAATAAAAAAAGTTATAAAAAATATAAAAATTTTCATAAAATTTACAAGAATATATATCGATACGAATTTTCTTGACTATGTATCAAGGTAACAATGTGATTATTTAGTGGCCCTTTGGTACATTTTGAAGACTATTGCCACATATAGTCAATTCTTTTGAAGTTAGGAAGTGATTAGCTCAAAATTGTCTTTGACGGATACAAATTAATCTTTCTTTTTAACTATTTTGGATTGGCACATTAATTTTAAACCCATGGAAAACCATTTTTACTTCTGACATAATCCAAAATAAGCATGTCTTAGGATATAATTGATTAGTTAGCCTGGAAAACAGCCGAGCAGATCCAGGTCCAATAAGGTGATATACAATGCTTTGTAACAAATAGGTCACTGTCACACCTCGATCTACGAAATGTGACCGACGTAATAGGTCATCATTAGAAAATCCCTTACAAGCCTTTCAATGCAAACAATATACCAATGACTCACTATTTTATTAATTCACGACGGGATATTTATATATTAAATTCTAATAAAAATTTGGTGAAATTTCCTTTATTTTTAGACGCCTGACCTCAAGACTTATACAACAAACCAAGAGACTACACACCCGTTACAACTTGTATAATATCATAATAAAATGCAGTAGCCCAGGCTGTACAATTTATATTCTACTGGGCATCTAGCAATCATACATATGCATATACAATCCTACTAACTACCATTTATTTTTCACTATTTATATATCTCTATTCTCCATAGAAACGATTCACTCAATCCAATAGTAAATTCCGTATTAGTGTAAGGTAGAAGAATGGTAAGTGAATTCTAAGGCTCTAAAAAACATGGAAATGAAGAAGTGAGTTTTATAGAAACTCAATGAGTAAACAATACCAATGTCACCCAAAAACTCCATTTAAAAATTATGCTTGAAAGTGTATATATATATATATATAGCCGTAAAGATATACTTATCCCTTTAGTAACCATAATCTCAATATTCATTTGAAAGCTATAATTCAACAGGAAAATCAAGTAATTAAAAACATCATATTCAGCAACATAATGATAAGTGTCAAAATATGCTACCATAAAAATGTGCCCATCATAACGTAATATAAAAAAAATCAATAAAGTTTTCTAAAAGATATCAATACTTAATATGGCAAAATAAATGACTGCAATCCCAAAAAGCAACTCTAAGAGGGAACCATACCATATGGCCATGATCTAACCAACACGTCTGTTGGGTCCTCATGCACCATAAAATCATCCCTATCCCCTTTATCTCTCTATCACATATTCACAAGTGCACTCATGGGTTCCCAATGAATTCTTCAGTGAATTCAATATCTCAAATTAAATAGTTTAACATATCAAGTAGCATAATTCTCAAAACAACAACATTTTTATATTGCAATATATAAAAGTGCCTGGTCAGGTAAGCAACGTTTACCAAACATACATGAACATATCAAAACATTTTTATATCCATTTATTACATAGAAAAATAGACTTACCAATTCCAATAACATAAGGCAAGATGAAAATGCATAATTTTATCACGGCAAACCATCTCATGTACACATACAATATGTAAATATATTTCCAAAACCACTTTAATATATAAGGAAATCTCATTATTTAAAAAGGATTAATAATATTCCATATAATAAAATTATTTTATATTTACAAATGGGATTATGAAGTGATGAGAATTGTTTACTCATCGTAGAAAAATCCTTAGAAAGTTAAATCAACTAGAGCTCCAAAAAATTTCCGTTGGTGTACTCAACTTGTCAAAAGGAATTTATCTGGAACTGATAAATAGCAATATCTTAGTATATCTCAACTTTGAGGGTTAGGGTTTCTGGTAAACTATCTTGAAAACTTAATATAGGTAAGTTATAAAATAAATCTTTTATTCTAGGAATACTTACCACCCTTCAAAGTGCAGGTGAGGAGCTCGGTCAAAGATGGATCGCCGCCGACAAGCTAATGGAGAAGTCGGCCGAACCAAGCCCAAAACAGGGAAGAGAAATTGCTATCATTGCCATGAGTCAATCCAAGGGAACGAAGGAACTACCAGGAAATAATAAGATATGAGGAAGTCTGGTGAGCTCGCCAAACTACAGCGGCTGACGAAGAAGTGGCCCGATCAATGAAAAATTGCAGAATCAGGGAAAAAGTTTCGGCTCGGGCACAAGAAGCAGCATGCCGAAGGAAGCCCTAGAAAGAGAAAGAAGGTGGTCAAACCGTTGGATGGCGACGATGACGAACAAAGGAGCCAAAAATAGAGCTAGCAATGGTAGAAGAGGAAGACGCCAACAGGGGAGGTTGGGAAGCTTCTAGGCCTTGCAAGAAGGAATGGGACTAGTTGGAAAAATTATATATCATAAAAATGGGGTAAATTATACTTTAGCCCCATCGACTTCAAATAAACCCTTCTAAAAAATAAAAAATTATATTATAATCCCAACGAAATTAAAGATTTTTACTTTGATCCCTTAGTAATTTTTTTTTTTAAGGTATTACAATCACTTGAAGGTAGTAGTTTAAAACCCATTCAAGACCATGACCGTTCAATTGGGCCAAGAATTGGTCGAACAAACCCAACACTAAAATATCAGTTTAGGCACCACTCATGTATATAAACTAAGATACACTCTTTCTAGAGGTCTTTGATTCTCCTTTTACCTTCTCTCACAAGGTTATTAACTTAACTATCAGAGTACTCTTTAGAACCCTAACTCCAATTATTTATTTTCTCGTTTTACAAATTTTGAAGATCAGAATTTGTCAACTCAGATGATATTTCTATCAAAATACCTATTAAAATTGTGATGGGATGCTAGCTTAGAATTACTTTGGTATAAGAAAAACACAATTAATCCTTGAACTTATTGTTTGTGAAACTTCTCAAACATCTCATTAGATTATTAGCGACGGATGATGGGGAAAGTTGTCGTGGCAACTATGACGATCAAGTCAATAGGCATCTTAGACAAAAGAAGCTAGAAAGTATGAGAAGCCTCTGCGAAACACCGGAGAAGTATTTATAACTTTAACTTAGTAAGAGGGTAATAAAGGACAACATTATCAATACCAACTAGTGACAACCCTACATCCCATATATTTATGAGTAAAAATTACTGATCTTTTGTGAATTTTTTTTATTAGATGAATCTGTATGTCGATTGTTTGATTAATACCAAATTAACATGCCTATGTTATTATTTATAGAGCCACCGACTAATATTTTAACATTTCTAAATGCTTTCCTAATCTTTTAAAATTTGGATAATACTTTAGTACGTATGTGAAATTTTGAAAGTTTTTATAGATTATTTTTATATAAAATATTATAATATTTTTTAAAGGTTGTAATTTTACAAAAAAAAATTATGTACATCAATTCAGTACATAAAAGTTACAGTACCATCAACATAGCTTGATTCCAAAAAACTTTTATATAAAAAATCATAATTGCAATAAGTAAAATATTTTTATAAATGTTACAGTAATATACATATTAGTATAATATATATATATATATAACTCGTAAGTGTATATGTATACTGATATGTGTATACATATCAAGTATAATATAGTTGGGTTGGGTGGGATTGTGAAGTTGCCTTGTTTGGCGTGGTGGCATCCTATCTAAAAGGACTAGTTCAAGACTAACAATCATGAGATGAAACGGGACACATGCAATGAATAAGAATTGTAAGGGGATAAACATGTAAAAAAAACACATTACAAATTAATTAACTCACTTTACAATTGTAACTTTTAATTCGTCTTAGAATCAGTGACGAAATTAAAGATTAATTTTTGGAAGAATTAAAGAATTCATTATTAATGATTTTTATAAAATATTTCAATTTTGAGAGATTATATATGAATTTTTTACAAAAATATCTAAAAGAGATGTAAAGAAGTTTTTTTTTTCATTTCAAAAAATTTAGGGGATTTTAACCTCTCAATGGACAAGGAGGCTTCACCTTGTCTAGAACCCTATATATTTGAAAGACCATAGAATGAATGTATAGACAATTATTGTGGAGGTGATTTTAATAGTTACTAGTATATATATATTAATACAGCTACTACTATAATATTATATTAAGAAATTGGTTTGGGGGGTAGTTGCCTCCATTGCTCGGGGCATATTATACTATTATGTTGATAGAGTCATGGAGGCCGGCATTTCATTGGTAAGTAATCGGTAACCTTACAGGAGAGGGATCAAATCCCATTCCTTTTTATAAATAATGTGAAGATCAATAATGAGTGGCATATCAACTACTTGCATTTCAAAAAAAGGGTGACATTTTTTAAGGGGTTGTTTGACTCAATTAGTGAAAACAAAAAAAAGAATAAAATTAAATAAAGAGGAGTAAAGGTAAAATAATGATAAATTTGTTTGAATGAATTAAAAAATTATTGACAATGAAATCTGGTCAATATGTGTAAGTTTAGTGTCATCCCAAACAGCAACTTGAGAAAGTGAGCTAGTAGGAAAGAAAGAAGGAGAAGAAAAAAAATAGCAAACACTAGAAGCTTTTATCGTGGTTCGGCTAAAGCCAATCGGCCCTTACATCCGCATTAAGTTATATTAGCATTTTTATGAAGGTTTTCCATTTAGTTCAATGGAGATACAGTGCTATGTTGTTATTCTGGCAGAGTGTCTGCATACAACTTTTCTTGCCTATTTTTACAGAGGCTCCCCCCTTTATTTATAGGAGAAGAGAGGGTTACAAATATAATTTGATAAATAACAAAATAATTATTTTGCAACATTGGGCAATAAATGCTTGGTGTCTGGTAATAAATGCCAGGCAAATTACTATTAGACTATTAGGGGCTAATGTGTCAGTTCTAGAAGTTGAGCTGTTAGTTAGGAATTTGTGCCATCAGCTGATGACTAGGCTTCCATACTGGTGCTCAGTTTGCTATCTTAGTGACCTAGGTCTGCACCGGGTGACCTACTCGTCATAACCTAGTCTCGTCGTTGGGTTTGTCTAAGATGAGTCTGCCAAAGGTTGGTCCATGCACCATGCATCCTTAGTCCACAGGTAGCAAGCTGGTATCCTGTTGAGTGACCTCAATTGTCAAGCGATATGGGCCTCCTTTTTAGCTAGGCTCTGCTTCTAATTGGGCCTCGGCCAATCCATTTCAAATAACTCAGAAAATACTCATAACAAAAATAAAATTACTTTATTTATGATTCTTTTTTTTTTGTGTTTAATTGGGTGGTAGTTGTTGATGGTGAAATTCAGTTCTGCCAAATTCCAATCAACCATTGTAATTCTTTTATCCCAAAACTACTTTCTGATTGATAAAGTGAGAAAAGAAGAAGATGATAGAGATGGTGAAGAGGTAGAAGGGTAATGAAAATGCAGTATTTTTAACGTGGTTCGACTAAAACCAGGTAGTACAGGTCCCTATGTCCATGATAATCTTTATTAATTTGAAATGAGTTCTGTAGAGTTTTAGTATATTGGTTTTAGTTTGTTCTACAAGGGTCTTCCTCCTTCTATTTATAAAAGATGGAAGGCTACAATTGTAATTTTATATGTTACAAATATATCACTACAAACATTAAATGTATAAGACAATTTATACCTTACAATTTGACTTTTGTAGAAGGCTTTCTGTGGGTGGGCCCCACATGTCTGCTAGATTTGAGACCTAATGTAAGTCTGCTTGTCGTTCTCATCTCGCTAAGCTTTTGGCTAAGTAGTGTGCCTGGTCTTGCAAGCTGAGACACTCAGCTCGTGGTCGCTGTTGGCTTTCTTTTAGTGAAATAAGCTTAGCTTTTGGCATGATGAGCTTTAGCAAGCTGCTTTGGGCCTTACTTGCATCTCGGCCTCACTGTTAGCGAGGTGGAGCTACTTTGGCAAGCTAGGCTATCTCTAACTGGTTCTCAGTCTTCGCCGGGCTCTTGCCTTTCCATTACGAAAACATGAATTTTGCCCATAACATAAGCCCCTAACTCTCAATTTATTTTGTGGACTGGGAGTTGTAATTCTCTTGAGGCCTTATTTGTAATTGCAGTTAAAGTCTTTGCATTCATACTGCTGTTTTGTTTTTTCTATCTTTTAGACATTCATTTCATCTATTGTGGCCATACCTCTTACTGTGCATGATTTATAACTGTTAGTGTGACGGCCTCGTTTCCTCTAAACTATCCGATCTAAGATATCCAGTTGTCCACTAGGTCTTTTACTGAACTCAGACCATTTTATAAAGCCTAAGAAACTCTTCTTGCTTCTTCGTAGAATAGCTCGATGAAAGCTTCAATTAAGCCCCCCATGTTTTTGATAGTTCAGCTTCTAGTGAAGCATTTTGAGGTGTGTATGGCCTACTGTAGAAAACCATGATGCGTGAATGGCCTACTGCACGTGACTCTTGTGGAGAGCTCTTTATGCTGGCTATGGGGGAGTGTTGTGTAGATCTTAGATTATTTCCTCACAATCCTGCCGTGGATTTTAGCCTTGCAAGCCAGACTCTTAAAACTTTTTTAAATGCCTGAGGTACAAAAGAGCTATTGGCTAAGGAAGGATATAAGTAGGAGTAGTTGAGCTTGCTAGTCTTCCTGCTAGTAGGAGTTTGTCTCCCAATAGTTGGCTTTCTTCTTCTTTGTGGAAGTGATAGCTATAGACTTTATGCTTTTATTTCTATATTTTTCCTATCTTCTGATGTAATTTTACCTCATTGAATGAGGCTTTTAATAAATGAGCTCTCTTTTTGTGACTCTTGAGTGTCACTTTGCACTTTTCATATGATGATGCATTTTTTTTTGTGAAGCTCAAATGAATAAGATATTTAGATGATTAATCGGCCATAAATCTTGGCATCCAGGTGCCCTTATAGTCAATAAATTATATTTAGGCAGGACACATGCTAGTTGCGCCTAGAAAGAGAGATCGCATGCAAGCTGCAATCATTTAGTCACATGGGAGCTGTGTTTCACTACTTGTACCATGGCAACTTTATTGTTTAGTGGGTAGGTAGCTAAATTTATTCCAACATATTTGCATCTTATCGAGCTCATAACTCTACTAAATTTTGAGTGTTTACTAGAAAGCTTATAGCTCATTATTGGATTTTAAGTGTTTAATAGTGCCTTTGCACCTTAGCAAGCTCGTAGCTCTTTGCTAAATTCTAAGTGTTTAATAGTGCCTCTACACCTCAGTGAGCTCGTAGCTCTTTGTTAGGTTTTTGAGTGTTTAATAATGCCTACGCACCTCAGTGAGCTCATAGCTCTTTGCTGAATTTTAAGTGTTTAATAGTGCTTCCGCACCTCAACAAGCTTATAGCTCTTTGCTAGATTTTTTAGTGTTTAATAATACCTCCACACCTCAACGAACTCATAGCTTTTTACTGGATTTTTGAGTATTTAATAGTGCCCCGCACCTTAGCGAGCTCCTAGCCCATTGTTGAATTTTGAGTGTTTAATAGTGCATTCGCATCTTAGTGACTTCATAGCTTTTTGCTGGATTTCTTAGTGTTTAATAGTGCCTTTACACCTCAATAAGTTTGTAGCTTTTTACTAGATTTTTCAATATTTAATAGTGCCTCCGCACCTCAACAAGTTCATAGCTCTTTGCTAGATTTTGATATGGGCAGCACTCTGTTGGGGGTAATTAGACAAAAATTTGCAATATTTTCATTAACTTCAGGATAATATTATAGGATCAAAATATGGTTTTTATGGATGACTCTTGCTCCCTATCAGCGGTTTGCAAGTCCATTAAGCTTGCCGCTTTGATGGCCTCACCACATAATCCTATAACTGACCTCTTCTAATGAGATTTTCAATAGCATCCTTCAATGCCCAACATTCTGAAGTATTGTGCTCAATCTCATTATGGTAGGCGCAAAATTTATCTTTATTGCTCTTGAATTTGCCAGGAGTCAAGAGGAGCTTGGGCTTTCTAATGTTTTCCCTATCTCATTCTGTTGTAAAAATCTTGTCTTGCATATCAAATAGAATGCTATAGTTTTCATAACAGGCTCGATGTTGGGGTCGCGTGCACTTTGCTCTTTTTGTGGATTGGTCACTGGGACTATTGTTCTAATTATCTTCACTCCTCATTTTGCTCTGAGGAGTAACGGACATTTCACCCTTATGTCTAGGCTCCTCCATGCTGAATGACTCCTCCCATCTTATTTGTTTAGCAACTCGCTCATAGAATTCAGTGAGATCTCGATCTGGGGATTTGTAGAGGCTCTTATACAACTTTCCATCCTTTTGAAGCCTAACTGAGATTACTGTCAAGATACCCTCCTCCAAGGGATTCTCTATATAGTTGGCTTCATGCTTGAACCTGGCTATATAATGCTTCAACGATTCGTTCTTACCCTAAAAGATCATTGCAAGATGGCAGGGAGGCGTGAGCTGCCTCTTTAATGCCCGATACTAGTCAATGAATTTCTTTTGACATTCTTCCTAATTATTAATGCTGCGAGCTAGGAGGCTTCTAAATCATGCTCGAGATATACCTCCTAATGTGGCCAGAATGACATGATATTTGACCAGAGGGTCAGTTATTTGGAAATCCATCTGGACATTGAGTGCATCCAAATAGTCGCAAGGATCGTTGTTTCCATCATATAGTGGGATCGTGGGCACTTTGAGTTTCTGTAGAAGGGGTTGCATTTCAATTTCCATAGAGAATGACAAGCTTTCCTCATGACAAGGTTAATTGTTTTGAGAATAGGGGTGCTCCTCCAACTATTTCAGCTTTTGGAGAACTTCCTTCATTACCAAATCCCGCGTTTCAGATCATAGGCTAGAGCTTTCAACTTGCTACAAGCCCCAGATTGCTGACTGTCACAATTCTTGTGAGTCTCCATCTAAGTTTCTTCACGTAGCTACTAAGTTGTGCTACAATTTCCTATTACCTCTGTGCACCCTAGGCTTGCACTTGTGCTAGCACTCTAATAGTTTCAGCCAACTCTCTTACCATGTTCTCAAGCATTGGTAGTGGCTGATGAGGCATTTGTGCTTCTTCAATTTTGGGGTCAACAATAGGATAAGGATGAGCTTCAGTAGTAGAAATATCTACTGACTGAACAACTGGAGTGTTAGAACTCCTGGTGATTCTTCCTCACAACATTGTAGCCGAATAGAAAAGCAATTCAGAAAGCAGATGGGAACTCCTTCTAATGTCAAAAATGTTGACGATCAAATCCACTTCTACCAGATTCCAGTCAACCAATATAATTCTTTTATCCCCAAACTACTTTCTAGTTGATGAAGCGAGAAACAAAGAAGATGAAGGAAATGGTGAAGAAGAAGAAGAGCAATGAAAATGTAGTATTTTTAATGTAGTTCGGCTAAAATCAAACAATACTAGTCCTTACATCCATGGTAGCTTTTATTAATTTAAAGTGAGTTTTATAGAGTTTAAGTATATTAGTTTCAGCTTGTTCTACAAAGGTCTTCCTACTCCTATTTATAGAAGGTAAGAGGCTACAATTGTAATTTTACATGCTACAAATACATCATTACAAATATTAAATGTACAAGACAATTTATACCCTGCAATTCGACTCTTACGGGAGGCTTTCTATAGGCGAACCCCATATGTCTACTGGATTTGAGACTTGATGTAATTATGTTTGTCGTTCTCATCTCACTGAGCTTTTGACTGAGTAGTGTGCTTGATATTGCGAGCTAAGACACTCGACTCGGGGTCGCTACTGGCTTTCTTCCAGCAAAACGAGCTTAGCTCTTGGCGAGGCGAGCTCTTGCGAGCTACTTGAAGCCTTACTTGCATCCCAGCCTTGCAATTAGCGAGGTGGAGCTACTTTGGTGAGTTAGGCTATCTTTAACTAGTTCTCAATCTTCATCGGTCTCTTGCCTTTCCATTATGTAAGACCAAATTTTGCCCATAACAGTAGTCAAAGATAGTAAATTGTGGTCAATGATATTTGATGGTAGTAGACGATGGTTAATAATAATAGATGATGGTGAGATGGTGATAAACAGTGATAATAGATAATAAAGTCAACAACAGCAAATAGTAGTGATTGATGGTAGTCAATGACAAAATAAGTGATGATCAATGATAATAGGTAGTGGTAAATAGTGATCAATAACAGTCAATGATTAATTATGGTAGGTAATTATGGACATTGATCAATGATAACAAGTAGTGGTGGACAGTGATTAGTAGAGATAAATGATAATAAGTGATAGTTAACTGTAATAAGTAGTGGTTAATAGTGTACAATTGTGATAGCGGTGATGGATAGCAATCAATAAATATAAATAATGATAGAAATTTTACGAAGTGAGAAACCAAAAGAGATGAGTGTTCTTTTTTTATAGATAAAGAAGAGTTTCAAATAAAGGAAATTCATTAAAATTAAATAACACTAACAAAATACACAAATCAAATATCTAATAAAAGAATTAATTTTTTAATTACATTACTCACCCCTTAAAATAAAATAAAAAAACCCACAAAGATGATGTTAATCCATTTGTCTCTCTTTTCATCTCTTGATTTTCTCACCCTAACGTTACGTATGACAGAAAAAAAAAAAGAAGATTCGTTGCCCTAACGTAATGTAATTCTTGGTAGAGGACATCGAGAAAGAGAGAAGGAAAATATATATAAATAGAGAGAGAGAGAGAGAGAGAGAGAGAGAGAGAGAGAGAGAGAGAGAGAGAGAGAGAGCAGACTTTATACAAAAGATTCACATTGCTGTGTGTTCTACTTTTTTGGTTTTTTAATTTCTTCCTTTAAAATAACAGTAAATCGAGTCTGTGAGTGTGTTTCATCACCTTTGTCTCGGAGAGGAAAAAACGAAAGTGCCTCTGGTCAACATCACATTTGGAAGACTTCCTTGTCTGGTTGAGAAGAATCTTATTTATTGGACCCGAGCCCATGCTGGTGGCAAGGTCATTATATTAGTTATATAATATATATTATATAATAAAAAAATATATAATAATATATCTTTATTTTTAATAAAATAATGTTTAATAATAAAACATAAGTTATACATTAAAATAATAAATATAATTTTTTATTATATTTTTGTATAATATTAAAAAAAATAAAATATATTTTATGTTCTAAAATTGTCTGGTTTAGAAGAATACTATTTATTGGACCCTGCGCATACTAGTGACAAGGTCATTACACCCAGATATTTAATTATATTAAATATTTTTTTTTATTGGAGAACTTCAATGACTGCCTAGGTTCTTAATTCGCTACTAATCACCTCTTGCCTGCGAATATTCAGTACCAGCGGCGTCTCAAAACTAAGAGGCTTTAGATTCCGACGAATGATGGGGTTGGCTTTGAAAGGGCATTAACGATTCTTCGTATTTCTCACATGTCCAAACTAGTATCGCAAAAGTAGCTTCCCCGTGGCTTGTGTGAAGAAATTTTGGAGGTTAGTAATTTGCTAATGTATCTCATTCATTTTAGAACAAAGTTAGCAATTTATCTACTTTCTTCCTTTATAATTTTCTGCCACTTTAATTTATGGTTTCTCTTCTACATAAGCTTCACGCTTCGATCAATTGAAAGCTTGTGGCAAGTTATTAATTCGTAGCATGTTAGCTGATCCAGACAAATATCTTAATATAACTTTACAAGAGTTTTATCAAATATTTCCAATTTGTCTCTCTCAAATCTGTCCTAATTTTGACTATCCTTTCATCACTGGCTCCGAAGATCCTTACCTATTCTATCTTGGAACCCGGGCTCTGGTTGGTGAAGGTTGTCCTGCCGAACATCCAATAATGTAGAATCTACTATTTAACACTCACTTTTTTGCTTAGGTGCTAACTTTGTTCTACTAGTACTTCCCTAAGACTTGACCAAACTTGCCATATAACATTTCTAAGCGACTTGTTGATCAGCCAATGCTTCCTCAATGCCCCCTTCTATTGGAAACTTCATTAATAAATGCAAAGTGGAGACAATAACTCTAACTTGGTTCAACGATGGTTGTCCCAAGATAGCATTGTAAGTGCTATTTGGAGTGGCCACCACAAGGAACGTAACATCTAAATTTTTCCCTGATGGCCAGGTTCTCGACGTCAACCATAAAGTCATCTAGATTTTTTCCTGATGGCCAGGTTCTCGATGTTAACCATAAAGTCATTGTTCCCCTCTACTTACACTTGGCCTCCTGTGAAAATAACTAGATCACTTGTGTAAGGTTTATACATGCTTCTGGGAATATTCAAAGCATTAGCAGCATGTAAATATAAAATATCAATGAAACTTCTCTAATCAACTAGTATCCGTTTCACAATGAAGTTGTATAATAAGGCTAAAATCATAATTAGATCATCATAATCCCTATCAATATCTCCAAAGTCTTGTTCAATGAAACAAATTGGTTCATAATGCTCTTTCCTTCCACTGCCATAACTATCCTCAAGTGCCTCTTTCTAGCATTGCCAAAAGCTTCCTCCCCCATCAGGTGAAACCTCCTGCGATTGTTTAGATTGTTCCCAAGATGGGGCAATCTGAGGTTACCTGCTTGCCTTTCAACTAACTAGGCCGTGGGGAATCCTCCCTTTCACTATCTTCCTTCTTCCGTTCTCCTACATGAAACTTTTTATATTTTGAAAGATGTCTTCACCTTATAAATGCTTTAGTTTCATCCTTTAAAGTAACACATTCATTTGTGAGATATCCATAATCCTGTTGGAATTTACAAAATTTGGACTTATCTGCCTGGGGCTACTTTCATCGCTTAAGTTAAGAGAATTTCATCAACTTGACTACACGGACATCTTGCACTATACTGTTGATTGGTGCATTTAGTAACTCGTTAAATCACCCTCAAAGAGGCCCATAATCCTGATCCTGTTGGGGTCCAGGAGGTTGCTACAAGCTCGCGACCTGGTCATAATATGTTTAGTCTATATGTATCATCCGTCCATTTTCGCAAGCTTCAGTCCACAATCCAGACATATGGACTCCCTAAAGGATGCAACCTTATGATATACCCTCTCCAAATGGCTAGGCGGCCTATCCACCTATAGGGTTCATTGCTATCAGTTTTTCGCACCTCGTTACGAGGCTTAGGTTCCCGATACACCTATTTATTGTCAATTTCCTAAACAAAGTGAGACTTAGCTCAGCTCAATCCACTCCTAATTCTTAGACTCAGCTCATTTCCCTGGTGCTGATTTACTTAAGCAATGATCTTCTGCCCCCTTTAGTTGAAGTTCTGTGTTACCTGTTCGGTCTTAGGTGTGCGAGCACGTCGAAAGAGCTCTATTACCTCATAGCTCAGCCGACGGCGCATAAGATCTTACCGCGAGGGGACGCCAAAGGGAAATTTAATGTGGGGCACTACAAAACCTATTGGTTTTACATTTCGTGCCCTTCTCTGCATGATCTCAAAAACTTTAGATTTGTCATTACTCCTGGTATGCGAGCTTAGAGTCGTGAGCTTAATAGTTTACTCTTATCTAGTTCTAATTTTAACTTGTCTTATTTTGCTGATGGGACTAGTAGAAAGCCAACTCTGCAAGCTAAAGAGCTAGAAGTCTTAAATTGATTTGCTACCTCAAATGATCTTGAAAATGACTTTCGTTTTGACAAGGACCTCCTTTACTTCCATAAGTTTGCCCTATCCAAAGGCATTGAAGTTACTAGGGAGATAGGCATTGCCCAGCGATACCAATTTGCCCACCAACTTTGCGAATTATGATAGAATGTTGGATCTCATTCTAAGGTCGCAACCGTCTGATGATGAGAAGATCTCTCCGGACCTCAAAGCAGTACTGCTAAAAGTCAACCTTTGGTTCCAGCTACATTACCTTCGCAAAAGCCAATTTCTACCCCCAACTTGAGGCAACAGTTGAAACTGAGGTTGCTACTCCTCTCGAGCCTTCTGCCAAAAGACAAAGGGTGGAGAAAGGGAAGAAAAAGGTTGCTCCTTAGAAACGAGCTATATCAAAGGCTATAGTCACGGAGCTATCAACTGAACTAGACTCCAAGATAAGGAAGTACATTAAGGTTCTCGTTGATAACATCAACATGATTCTAAGGTCCCGTGATAGAATTCAAGTGTTAGAGGCTAAGGAGTTTACCCTTGGGAGACTAGTGGGCTATGCAGCTCGTCATAACTTGGTGGTAAGTGAAGTCTTTTCACTTTGTTTCTTTTGCTTGTTCCACAATCTGACTTGGCTTTGGCTTTTGAGGGTTTGTTTACTATGATGAAAATAGATGAAATGCTCCTAGCCCATGACAAGGAGAAGGAGGACCTTGAGAGCAAGCTGGCTACTGCCTCTGCCGAGGTGCTGGATTTGAAAGAGAAGGTTAAAAACACTGAGGCTACCTTATCCCACACAGAAGTGGATCATGAGGTTGCTATAATGAATCTCGACCTTCCCACTAATGACTTGGCCAAGGCAAAGATTGAATTAGAGATGTTCACTCATCAAGTTGGGCTAGTAGCAAGATTAGCTGAGGTCACAGAGCAGTAGGCTAGGTCTGTAAAGCAGTAGGCCAAAATAATGAAGCAACGAGCTGAGGCCACTGAAAAGGAGTTAGAGACAATCAAGCAGGAGGTCACTCTCGCAAAGTAGGAAGCTACTAAGGTTAAGGTGAAAACCATTTCATTGATCAAGAAAGCAGAAACCAAGACTTGTGCTGGCTTCTTCTACACTCTGTGGGAGTAACACCCAGAGTTGGATTTCTTCTTCTGTGGCCAGCAAGCTGTCGAGGCTATTGAACATTATAAGAGGAGGGCTGCTTGAGCTGGCTCTTCCAAGAAGGAAGCAAACTCTGGTATTGAAGCTTCTCTTGCTGGAGGCATTGCCCAAGGTGAAAATGGTTCCCAGATCGTTGAAGCTATTAGTGCTCCTATGACAAACGTCCCTGATCCTCCTCTTCCAAGTCCTCAGCCTCAAGAAGGTTTGATTCCTGATGCTCCAGCTCTTTAGGCTATAAGCCTTGCATTTTTTATTTTCTTTTGAATTTTGTAATGTAACTCAAACTTTGTATGAACTTATCTCGCCAAGTATCGAATGAACTTTTACTTACTTTTCTTCCATTTTCGTATTCACATATACGAGATGATAAACTTTGGTGTGAGAGTGAAAACTTGATGAATCACTATAACAAACAATCTTTACATAATACATCACTTTTTGTGCAAAGCTTTATTGAAGCCTTCATTTTACATACATAAAAATTCAAAGAGTTATATGTATATTTACGCTTACTAATCTTTACAAATAATGGGGGCCTTTACTGATAATACCAATGAAGATGTTCAGCATTCTAAGCTCGAGGAAACTCTATTCCTTCCATATTTGCCAAATGATAAGCCACATCACCTATTACTCTCTTAATTATGTAAGGGCCTTCCCAGTTTAGTCCTAGGGTCCCTTCACCAACTTTACGTGCTCCCAAAAGGATAAGACACGAGACAAGATCGTCATGCTTATAACTTCGAGCTCGCACTTTTCGATTGTAATACCTCATGATGTGCTGTTGGTAGGTCATGACCTTGAAGTGGGCTTTCTCCCTCATTTCTTCTACAAGATTTAAGTTTACGGTGAGCAACTGATCATATGTTTTGAACTAAAAGTGACTCTTCACTGAGAGGCTACTTTAAGCTCTGCAAGAATCATTGCTTCGCACCTGTATACCACCGAGAAGTGGGTTTCTCTTGTGAAGGTGGATACTGTGGTTCTATAAGCCTATAACACATTTGGTAATTCGTCCACCCATGCTCCCTTCTTGGCCTCTAACTTTGCCTTTAAGATCCATTTAACAATCTTGTTGACTACTTCAACTTGCCCATTAGCCTGCAAATGATCTATGGCAAAGAAGCTTTTCATGATTTTCAAGTCATTACAAAACTTGATGAATTGCTCATTATTAAATTGGCTCCTGCTATTAGTTATGATCTACTAAGGGACTCCAAACCTACAAATAATACTACTCCACACGAACTTTTTGATCTTATCAGATGAGATCTCGATGAGCTCTTTCACCTTTGCCCACTTGGTGAAGTAATCTGTAGCCACTATTGTGTGTTTGCAATTGCCATGAGCTGTTGGCATAAGTCCAATTAGGTTCATGCCCCAAATCGTGAATGGCCATGGTCACAGCTAGGCTAGTGAAGCTCGCAGGATCTTCACGAACCTCTGACATTTATTGTACCTTCTTACGAGGTCGATAGCGTCTTACTTCATCATAGGCCAATAGAATCACTATCGAAGAGCTTTTTGGGCCAGAGATAGCCCTCTGGTATGGTTTCTGCAATGTCCCGCATGAATTTCCTCTAGGATGGTATCACAATCGCTACCATCAATGCATCTCAAAAGAGGGGTCGAGAACTGCCTTTTATACCACATGTCATCATGGATGTAGTATATGGCTACCTGAGCTCGTAGTCGTCGTGCCTCAAGCTTATCCTCCAGTAGCTTGCCATCTATAAATAATCCAGGATCAAGTTCATCTAAGAGCCTGGTGCTTTGGTAATCTTCATCACAACATTATTTTGCTCAATGCTTGGGGACAAAAAAGTTTCAACTGGGAGCGCCCCCAAGAAGTCGTATCTTTTATTGTAGCCAAGCGAGCTAAGGTATTAGCATGCACATTTTGAGCTTATGACACCTAGTTGACTTATTGCTAGAAAAAATTTAATGATTCTTGGACTTTTTAGAGATATTTGGTCATTTTCAACCCCTGGGTTTGATATTCACCTCTCACATGGTAGAAACTAGCTGTGAATCATTGAAGGTTCTTAGTCTTTTAGCTCGCACCTCCTTGGCTAGTTGTAACCCAGCTAACAATGCTTCGTACTTGGCCTTGTTGTTGGTAGCTTAGAAACCAAACCTTAAAGTGTAGAGGATTTTATGTCCCTTTGGGCTAATGAGGAGTACTCTTGCTTTGGCCTTTAATTACTTAACGACTTGTCCACATATAGTTCCCACCATGAGGCTTCTGAAGTTTCAGCCTCTTCTTGTATGGGCCTCATATATTTCGTGATGAAGTCAATTAGAGCTTGCCCCTTGATCATCGGTCTAAGTTTATATTCAATGTCAAACAAGGTGAGCTCGGTTGCCTATTTAAGCAACTGACCTAAATCGTTCATCTTTTATAGGACTTGCCTAGGTGGAAATTGGGTGAGAACTTTTATGCTGTGGGCTTGGAAGTAAGGTCACGGCTTCCTCAATGCCATGACTAGGTAGTATACAAGCTTCTCCATAGGTGAGTACCTCATCTCGGTATCTAGCAATCTCTTATTCATATAATAGATAGGGAGCTAAGCTCCTCCATCATCCTGCATTAGGGCTGTGCTAAGGACATGTTGGAACACTCCTAAGTATATGATCAGCTTCTTACCCTCTTTCGGTTTAAACAAGGGTGGAACTCATCCAAAATACTATTTAAGTTCTTGGAAGGCGACCTCACATTCTTGCATCCATTCAAACTTCTTTGCCTTCTTCAAGATGTCGAAGAAGGGAACACATTTGTTTGTTGCCTTCGAGATGAACCTGCTAAGCACCGCAACTTGGCCATTTAAGCTCTACATATCTTTGGCTCCAATAGGGGATCACATGTTAAGAAAAACTTTAATCTTTTCCATATTTACTTCGATCCCCCTGTTATTCATGATAATGTTAAGGATCACATGCTAATTTGCTCTTTACACATCAGATTTACCAACCACTAGTAAGTTACTTCCACATTTTTTAGCCCAAAGGGCATTACCTTGAGCAATATAACCCACGATCCGTAATAAATGAGGTGTACTTTTCATCTTGTGCAGCCATTGGGATCTAATTATATTCTGACTAGGCATCCATGAAACTGAGGAGTTCATGTCCCACTGTCGCGTCTACAAGTTGATCAATCCCTGGTAAAGAAAAGTTATCTTTTGGGCACGCCTTGTTCAAGTCGGTGAAGTCTATACACGTCTTCCACTTTCCATTTTTCTTTTTCTTGAGGATGGAGTTGGCAACCCAAGTGGGGTAGTGGGCTTCTCAAATAAACTTGTTTGCTAACAGCTTGTCTACCTCTTTTTTCAATGCAGTATAATGTTCGACAGTCATTAGCCTTCTCTTCTGACAAATTGGTTTACATTGGGGGTCGATATTGAGCCTATACGGCATAACCCCAAGGTCAATGCCTACCATATCTTCATGGTTCCAAGCAAAGACATCCAAATTGACCTTGAGGAATTCAGCTAACTACACTTTTGTATCGGATGGCACGCTCTTCCCCAACTTAAGGCATCTTTCTATATCCTCTTCACTAACCTTTACTTCCTCAAGCTCTTCAATTGGACCAGTAGTTCATTCAATGTATACCTCACAAGAGTCAAGGTTGTAGCTAACCCTCTTGGTGCTCATGGCTCAGGGCTCTCCTCCAAATACCACGTGCACCTTCTTTGCTTGCATTCCAAGCTTGATTGCCTCCTTATAGCAGTGTTGAGCGATTTGTTGCTCTTCCTGCATGCATCCAACTCTATTTGAGGTTGAAAATTTAACAGTAAGTGTCCTAGTAAGTGTGACCACATCTAGGTCGTTCATGATGACTCAGCCTAGCACCACATTGTAGGCGAGGGGCAGTCTATAATTAGAAAATCCATCATAATGGTTGCTTAGCGGTCTAGATCTCCCAAGGTGAGCAACAGTCTAATCTAACCTATCGACACTACTCTATCTCCTATGAAGCCATAGAAAAGCTCAAGGGAAGGATTCAGTTGGCTTGTACTCATGGCTAACTGATCGAAGTATCCTTTGTACATTACATTGATGGAGCTACCAATATCGATCAATATTTTCCTTACATCAGCTTTGCCAATATTGACGTGAAGGACTATCACGTCATTGTGAGGGGTATAGACTCCCCGTGCATCTTCTTCCATGAACATTATGCTTTCTAAGGCCACTCTAACTTTCTTGGTGAGTCTTTTCAATTCCACATGACTTGCAAGTAGGACACTACTTGCACATAGTGGTCACACGACCTATTTGAGGTGCCAATGATGTGAGATCTATCATGACTACTGAAAATAGTCCTCATCAAGGTGTTTCCTCATGCTTTAGGGTCTGTTGTTGTTGACGTTGCCTTTATTACTCAGGATGTGGTGGTCGTTGTCTTGATGGTCTCACCACAAAATCCCTCAAACGACATTTCTTGATGAGGTCATTGATGGCATCTTTTAACGCCAAGCAATCCAAGGTGTTATGCTCGATCTCGTTATAGTAAGTACAAAACTTACTTTGATCTCTTTGTTTGAAGGGAGCTTTTATAGGTCTAGGTCTCCCAAAGTCTTCATTGTCCCTCTCAGTTGCATAGATCCTATTGAGAGTGTCTGATAGGATAGTATAACTGTCATAGCGACCTTGACATTGTGGTCACCCATTTCTAACCTTTTTTGTGGCCTAACTTCTAGAGTCATCTTTCTGGCTCTCTCTGCTACTCCCGTTACCAACTCTCTTCTTGCCCCAATTGGGACCATTCGCCTCTTCTTTTTGGTTGGGCTTCTTCGGGCTAAAGGTTTCTTCCCATCAAATCTCTTTGGCAATGCATTTGTAAAACTCACCCAAACTTTTCACTAGGGACTTGTATATATCCTCATATACCTTCCCATCCTTGCGAAGCCTGATTGAGATAGCTGTAAGGACACTTTTATCCAATGGGTTCTCCACGTTGCTAACCTCACATTAGAATCGGGCGATATAGTCCTTAAGCAATTAGTCTTTCTGTTGGAAGACTGTCGCTAAGTGGCAGGATAAGGTGAGTTGTCTCTTTAGTGCCCTATACTTGTTAAGGAGTCTCACTTGGCATTCCTCCCAATTGCAAATGCTGTGAGTTAGGAGACTCTTAAACCAAGTTTATGGTATAACTGTAAGTCTGGAGGTCCATCTAGACGTTGAATGTATCCAAATGGCTATATGGATCATTGTTTCCATTATACAGTGGGATGTTGGGGACCTTGAATCTATGAGGAAGGGGTTTTGTTTCAATCTCTCTGGTAAATAGTGTCCTTTCCTCATAAGAGTCTTGGCTACTTTAGGCTACAAGTCTTTTTGCTAGCTACTTCACCCTTTAAAGTAGCTCTTCATTCACAGGGTCCTAAGTTTTGGGTTGATGATTAGTGGTTCGCCAGCTCCTATCATCTCGTTGACCTTGAGAATGGCAGTCTAAGGTCCTGTGCTTTTGACTATGCTCGAACCAATGTGAGTGATGATTCATCCTATGCTCATGGTCCATTTTATCGGAGATTTTTTCTTAGCCCGACCTCTAGCACTATTGATCATCTTTTTCATCCTTACAAATCCTATAGACTTCTGACCTTAGCCGTGAGTTTGATGAATGAATGGAGTTGGCACATTGGCACTCTCCTCTAGCGGGATCTTCATGTTGGGCCTAATTGTTAGAGTCCTCCTTCTGGCGTAGTGACTCCTACTTGTCTCTATGCACCCTGAGCTTGTACTTGGGCCAGAGCTCTTACCATGTTTGCCAGTTTCCTCATAGGTGTTTTCAAGAGCCTCTTGGCTTTGGTACCAAGTTTGAGCTCCATTCACTTCAAGGGTGGTAGGTTGGTGTGGTCTTAAGGGTAGAGGTCGCCCGAAGTCTTCCCTATCCTTCTCCATTGCGAAGATCTTATCTTGAGCGTCTAACAAGATGCTATAAGTGCTGTGGCGGGCCTGGAATGAGGGCCCTTCATCCTTTCCTTTCTTCGTGGATCGATGCTCGGGGTTATCGCTCCCACCCCCACAGTTGCCTCTTTTCTTGCCCAACGCTGAGCCACTAGTCTCGAAACCTCGCAGGCCGAAGATTTCGTCCCACCTGACTTGTTTTATGGCCCGCTCATAGAATTCTCCCAGGGTGCTCACTGGGTATTTATACAGGCTTCTGAATAACTTTCCATCCCTACGGAGTCCAGCGGAGATGGTGGTTAGGATAGCTTCGTCTGAGGACTTCTCAACATTATTGACCTTGCACCTAAAGCGAGCAAGATAGTCCTTCAACGCTTCTTGCCTTCCTTGGAAGATGGTAGCAAGATGGCACAGGGGTGCAAGTCACCTTCTTAGTGCCTAATACTGGTTGACTAACCTTTGCTGACACTCTCCCCAGCTGCCAATACTGTGAGCTGGGAGGCTCTTGAACCACGCACGGGGCATTTCTCCCAGAGTAG
>JANHAO010001774.1:0-31409 GCA_026873985.1 Saraca asoca
AATATACCAAATCCTTCCTTTCTCTAATTTTGATAGTTACATACAAAAATTTTTTCTTTTTAGGTAATTATAGCAAGAGAGTAAGGGTGACTTCAAATCGTTAGAGATGGAGAGGGAGAGAGCTAGGATTTCAAACTAAAAAGAGAGCAAGAGTGATGGTTAGGTCTATGAAAATTCTTTATAAATGACAGACTTTTAATGTTGATTTTTTTTATAAGAATTGACATCTTAATTTTCATTTACCCATCCATCTTTTCTGTGCACCGTGTCTCATTTATTTTGAATTATTTTTATTCATTTTTTTTCTAGATAATATATTACAATTTTTACAAATAAATTACCCCAAAGGCTCATTATTTTCTAAATTATTTTATCTATTAAATAATACTTAAATTCTTGAATTATTTTATCCAATTAAATTATTTAAATTCTTGAATTATTTTGTAGTCTTAATAAAATGGAATTATTTTATTGGGAATAGAAAAAAAAATTAATGATTAGAGAATAATTTTATTCATAAATAAAATTAGGCAATAATTTGAGCAATGCTTGTACAAAAATTATATATTTTTTGTTCATAAATAGATAAAATAATTCAAAATTAATTACGTCAATTTTTTTTGTAATAACCAACATCTAATATTAAATATAATAACATGTTTTTATAAAAATGTAGTTAGCAATTTCTATAAAAATGTAATTAATTGTAATTTTTTTTAAAGAAAACACATGGGTTTAAACCAACGGTTTTTAGTGGAAGAGAAAAGATATCTGTTTTTTATAATATGATCTCTTTGTTGTCTATCATTGGTACATGAAGCAGAATTTTTTTAAAATGTGATCCCTCTCCATGATTTTGATTATTTTATCATTGGTATTGAATCTAACTCCTGAATTAAAGGATCCTCCCTTTGTTGTTTATATTATTAGAACAAAATCTGAGGTATGACGCCTATCAAGAAAGCATAGTAGAGTTTCAAATATAACAGCTATATACGATAATCATTATTGAACAAGTTCATATTTAGAATTCACTCACATTTACACCTTAAAACACATGAAAATCAATTTACTAAGTTAGTAAAACTAGACTATCTGATGATCCATTTGTGCAAACTTAAGCTTTAAATAATCTTCAAATGAACACAAGTGGTACTAATTTAATATTTAAATAATGAAAAATTTAAAATTTAATATTTTGAGAGAAGTAAAACTACTTGTCTTCGATTGAAAGACAAGAAAGAGTGATATTTGCACCACGTTGCCGATGATTCTATAAATGATGAGTCATATCATCTTAGAATTAATTATAATGTGGTGTGTTCATGTGTGTCCAAGAAGAAAAAGTGGCCTGAGGTATGTGTCCCAAAGTTAAGAGTTGGTGAAGTCAAGTGAGAGTGAGGTAGAGTATGAAGAAAATAGTGTGTTTAAATGTTGTATTAGTGAGGTTTCAACAAAGAGTGCTTTAGTGTATAATAGTGTAAGCACTATTAGTTTGTATAAGTGGTTTTATTATTGTTAATAAAATTTAGGTTGTCACATGTGAGTGAAATTTTTTCTCAACAATTGGGTATCAGAGTGAGACGATCCCACGAATGTTTTGAGAAGTAATGAAGACCCATCATTTGTGGGGAGCTTTTCTACACAAAGCGTAGTTAGGGACTATGATGTTATTGGTATAGGACAAGAAACAAGGCACGTATAAATTTCACTAAACCACAATGGCAAAGATTCAAGTGATTAGTGGAATTAAAAAGCTCAATGGGAAAAATTATAACACGTGGTAGACGTGTAAGGAGTCATATCTCTAGGGCCAAGATTTGTGGGATGTTGTGAGTGATAGTAAGACCATGTCATCTCTTGCAACAGATGCAACAACCTTACACAAGTGGAATGTGACAGTGGGAAAGGCCATGTTCATGATCAAGACCACGGTGGAAGAGGAAATGCTAGAGCACATGAGGAAAACGACAACGTCGAAAGAAGCTTGGGACACCTTCGCAACACTATTTTTGAAGATGAATGATTCATGGTTATAGCTATTGGAGAAGGAGTTGATGTCAATTGTGCAAGGAGAAATGACAATCAGCCAATACTTTAGCAAGATAAAGATTCTTTGTCAAGAACTTATTCAATTAGATCCTGATTGCAATATTCCTGAAACACAGATGAAAAGAATTATTATACATGGGTTGAGGCTAGAGTATAGAAGCTTTATTACCATTATACAAGGTTGGCCAACATAACCTACACTTTTAGAATTAGAAAATTTATTGGCCAACCAAGAGGCTTTGGCCAAATAGTTAGTTGGAGTCTCTATTAAGAATGAAGAAGAAGCACTCTTTAGTAGCAAGAAGATAAAAAACTACAAAAAAAAAAGAAAATTGAAAATAAAGATAAGAAGAAGAAAAAAATTGAGTCTCAACCTAAAGGAACTTGTCAAGGAAGTAATAATAAGTGGGATTTAGTATGTTACAAATGCATAAAGAAATGACATTTTGCACAAGGATTTAGTATGTTACAAATGCATAAAGAAATGACATTTTGCACAAGATTGTTGGTCCAAGAAAAAGAAGAAGGAAGAGAACAATGTTGCTACATCTGGTGGTCAACAAGTAGAAAAATGTGATAGTGAAGAAGGATGGGGTGTTAGTGCATCATGTGTGATGGTCGAGGAAGAATTTGACCTCGATAAAGGAAGGGAATTATGGCACAAAAAGTCATGACAACATGTAGAGCCACCTAGTGGAAGTGGCAAAGAGACTGAAGCTAAAGTACAAGAAGTGATAGGGGAGCATGCAAAAAGTAAATAGGAGCACACAAATGCCATAGAAATCAAAGATGGAGATAAGTCTTCATTGTACGAGGAAACCTTACAGAAGAAGGAATGGAATACGGTGAAGAGGTAAGAGATCCTAGCATTGGAACAGAATCAAACTTAGGAATTGGCACCAAGGCCTAGAGATGTTAAACCTATATGTTGCAAATGGGTTTACAAAGTGAAGACTCGCCTGGGTGGATTAGTGGAAAGATACAAAGCTCGCTTGGCTACATGAAGGTTTTCACAATAGTATGGGTTGGACTATGATGAGATGTTTAGTCTGATTTCAAAAATTACTACTGTACAGGTTCTACTAGCCCTTGCAGCAAGCAAGTCCTAGAAGTTATGGCAAATAGATGTGAAAAATGAATTCCTACAAAGAGAAATTGATCGAGACATCTATATGGAGCAACCAACAAGATTTAAGAGCAAAGTCTATCTAAACTATGTGTGCAAGCTAAGAAAGGCATTATATCAATTGAAGCAAGCACCAAGGGCATGGTATGTAAAGAAAGAATAATTTTTGCTATAGTGTGGCTATTGTCTCACCCTATCAGATTTGAACTTGTTTGTCAAGGTACATGATGGAAAACTAGCAATAGTGCTAGTGTACATGTACAATTTAATGATCACTAGAAATAATGTTGAGGAGATGTGCCAAACAAAGGAAAATCCATCTATTCATTTTCAAATGAAGGAACTCAAGGAGTTAAAGCACTTTCTTAGACTTGAGGTGGATTGCACTAATGAAGGATTGTTCTTATGTTAAGAAAAGTATGCAAAGGATTTGCTCCAGAGATTTGGCTTACTTGATTGCAAGCCAATTTCAACACCAATAAAGGCTAATGCGAAGTTGTGTGCATATGAAGGAAAATATTTGGAGGAGAAGACTATGCATCAACAATTGGTGGGAAGCCACATCTTTTGGGCATTAACAAGGCTAGGCATATCATATGCAGTTGGTGTAGTAAGAAGATATATGCAGAATCCAAAAAAAGCCTCATTTAGAAGCAACTCAAAGAATCGTGAGGTATATTAAGGGAACGATCAATTATGGTGTGTCTTGTGCAAAATGTGAGGCATAACTAATGGTTGGATATTATGACACTGACTATGCTAAAGATCATGATACTAAAAGGTCAATGTCTAGATATATATTCAAGCTTGGATCAGGAGCAATATCTTGGTCTAGCAAAAGATAACCAACGATGTCACTATCAACGACAAAGGCAAAGTGTATAGCAACAACAATGATGGCAAAAGAATGTATGTCATTGATGTAGTTAATGAAGAATTTACATCACCCAACTGCTAGTGCCATTCAGTTGCATTGTGATAATTAGTCTACAATATGTTTGGCAGAAAATCCAGTGTTTCATGCAAAGACAAAACACATCAAGGTACACTACCATTTCATAAGAGAAAAGGTATTGAATAGAGAAATCGAAATGAAGCAAATTAAGATTGATGAGCAAGTAGTAGATGTGTTGACAAAAGGATAGTGTGGAATCATATTTTCAAAGTTATGAGATCAATTCAGATTGCACAAGAGAGTCGGTGCTGTGAGGGAGTGTTGAAGACGTCACCACCTCTCTAAGAAGTGTTAAAATTCTAGATAAGTCTAGGATGTTCAAGGCAAAGCTCAATAGCTGGCTAAACTTTGCAAAGCTTTTGAAAAAGTAAGACATAAAGTGGCGATCACAAGAAGCTTCCAAATGATTCTGGTTGCAATCTTGATCACAATTCTAGAAATTTTTGCACTTCTTGGCATGTTTTCACACCTTTAAAATCTATATTGGATTTTACCTAATTTATTTTTAATTGAACCATGTATATTAATAAAGAAATCTTATAAAAATAATTGATAAATGAGGAAGTATGGTATGCCTATGTATATGAATGTGAATGTTATAGTACTTTTATTGTGAATACCTTTGTTATGTAAAGTGTGATGGCATTGGTGAGATATGAAATGGTGTGTGGCACCATGAATGATGATGAAATATGATCATGTGATATTGATGAGGTGTAACGGGGCATCAAGAATCGGACCCTGGATCTGCACGTTCTAATTGATGAGTAGGATAAGGATGGATTAGAGGTAAAAGGTTGGGTTTGTGCAGGATAAGACTGGATCAAAGTAATAAGGAGATTTACATTTCCTGTTATGAAATATTTGAAATGCTTGTTATCATATGAAATGTTGTAATATAATGTCATATGATTAGAATACATAGTGAGCCAAAATGATAGCCCTTGGCTATGAGAGCCTAACTTGGCACAATGTTCAAAGGTAACATGATGTGAATTTCTTCATATATGAGTCTCCAATGATTGATAATTGCTCATAAAGGTTTATATGAGAAATAGCCAAATAGATGAGGTATGAATTCTTGTATTATACATGCTTTGTTGCTTGATGAGTTTATAAGTCTAGTACAGTTTATTCATTGAGTCCTAGACTCATTCTTCTGTGGACTAACTTTTTTTTTCAAATTCTCAAGATATTGCAAATTTCATTCTTGAAAAGTAAGATGGAAAATAATACAATAGAAATAACAATTGACACTTACCCCACTATGGTCTCAAGTCCTCGAGGAAGCTACCAAATAAATATACACTACATCGTCATCTTAAACCTGCCAGGATGTGAAGTTTTGCTCGACGTTGAAATTATTCCACTGGAACCACCAAATGTATTGTTGATGATGGCCCTTAGATGGTTCGAGCCTTGAAGGTCATCCACCAAAATGAAAACTATTTTGTTATCTTTTTGAAAACATGTAAATAGAAAGGGCTAAAGGGCTTAGTTTTAGTAACCTATGTTTTGGTAATATGGGAAGACATTAGTGTGACTTCTTTTGGATGTCCTATTTTTGAATAGTGCATTCGATAGTTTTGAAAGTGAAAATGGGCCCAGGACATAGGGTTGATAGGAAATGTTTTGTAGTAACTATTGTAAACTTAAGTACAAATTTAGCAAGACTACTATTTAGCTTGTGAGGCTGTATCAATGTAAATTAAATGATATATGTATATATTTCTTCATGAGTATCCTTGTGTGTTAAGTTTGCCATGATTTAGTTGCCTTTATAATATGACGAGATAATTCTAAGAAAAACCTAAGATAACAATAACATGTATAGATGATAAAGGCTAGTGAATATCTAATAAAAGAGTAATATTCACAACAGTCATGATCAGGATTTTTGAGTTGTGACAATTTTTGTGCATTAAGATTAATTCATCCATCATCATATTAATCTATTTTGAAGAATTAGGACCGGATATAACCTATGAATAACATGAAAGATCAAATATAATCAACTTGGTACATGTAAAACAAATGGGGGATCTCCAATTCTTAGGTTAGTAATTAATTTAATGAAAGAACAATTTAAATAAATTTAAAAATAATTTAAAATAAGTAATGAATATTACTTAAAAATTAAAACAAATAAAAATAAATTTATTAAATTAAGAGACCTCATTTTCCAAATGATTTAACATGCCCAATTTCCTCCTTATAAGTGCAAAACGATTTTCATCAAAAGGTTTAGTGAAAATGTTAGCAAGTTGAAAATTAGTTTGAACAAATTCAAGGGCAATATCTCCACTTTGAACATAATCCCTAGTGAAATGATGCCTTATTTCTATATGTTTAGTTTTTGAATACATAATAAGGTTCTTTATTAGGTTAATGGAACTTGTATCATCACATTTTATAAAAATTTTCTCAAAAATCAAACCATAGTCCCATAATTGTTGTTTCATCCAAGGGACTTGAGCAGAACAACTAATGGTGTTTATGTATTCCACTTTCATAGTGGATAAAGCCATATTATTTTGCTTTTTGCTATGCCATGAGATTAGAGAATGGCCAAGAAATTGACACATTCCACTAGTACTCTTTTGATCTGTTCCACTACTAGCAAAATCGGCATTAGAATAACCTTCTAAAGAACTAGAGCTTACCTTAGGATACCACAAGCCTATATGTGATGTGCCTGCAAGGTATTAAAATTATTTTAACAATAATCAAATGTGATTCTTTTGAATTTGCTTGAAACCTTGCACACATACACACACTAAACATTATATTAGGTCTATTAGCTACAACATAGAGTAAACTACCTATCATGCCTCTATACATAATCATTTCCACCTTCTTACCTCTCTCATTAAGATCAAGCTTTGTTGAAGGACTTGTAGGGGTCCCAAAAGGTTTTGTACTTTCCATATCAAGTCTTTTAAGCAAGCTCCTTTGTGTACTTGGTTTGACTCACAAAAATACTATCTTTTGATTGCTTGATCTAGAGACCAAGGAAGAAATTCAGCTTTCCCATCATGGACATATCAAACTCTCCTTGCATAATCTTAGCAAACTTTTTGCACATAGGCTTATTAGTAGCACCAAAGATAATGTTATCAATATATATTTGCACTAATAAAATATCATTGCCTTTATACTTTATGAACAAAGTAGTGTCAACTTTGTCTCTTGAAAAATCATTGTTCATAAGAAATATGCTCAAGTGCTTATACTAAGCTCTTGGAACTTGTTTAAGGCCATAAAGAGCTAATTTAAGCTCATAGACATGATTAGGAAAAAGGTGACTTTCAAGACCTAAAGTTTGTTCAACATATACTTCTTCCATATAATCAAGTCATTCACGAAGGTACTCATAACATCCATTTAATAAAGCTTGAAACCTTTCATGCAAGCTTATGCTAATGAAATTCTAATTGCTTCTAGCCTAGCTATGGGTGTATATGTTTCGTGAAATTAACACATTTCTCTTGGCTGTAGCCTTTTACAACCAATCAGACTTTGTTTCTAACAATGACACCATTTTTATTAAGCTTGTTCCTAAAAATTCATTTAGTTCTTATAATTGTATGATTATCAAATTTTTGAACAAGTTTCCAAACTTGATTTCTTTCAAATTGATTTAACTCATCTTGTATAGCCAAAACCGATGTTCATTATTTATTACCATTACCACTATTTTTAGGTTCAATATGAGAAAGAAAGACCACATGATCACAGATATTTCTATGAGTATTACATGTTACCCTTTGTGATACATCAACAATTACTTGGTCAATTGGATGGCTTTCTATGATCTTTTATACTCTTTGTGATCATTGAGTTTGTTCTTCAATTGTAATGTTCATAGGAGTAAGCTTTTCATCATCTATGTTCTCTTTGTCTCCTTTTTCCTCTTCATTTCTTTCTTATTGTTGATTTGAAACTCCTTTAGGAACCCAAGCATCTACTTGCTCATTATTATAATCACTATCATCATCACCAACTTTATGCATATGAAAAGTAAATTCATCAAAAGTAACATGAACGAATTCTTCTATTTGTAAAGCTCTCTTGTTATACATATAAAAAACTTTGCCAATAGAAGAATACCTAATAAATAATGCTTCATTAAATTTGACATCATATTTTCCAAGGTTATCTTTACCATTAAGTATATAGCATTTACAACCAGAAATATGAAGATACAATACTTTGGATTTTCTTCCCTTGCACATCTTATTGGATTTTTTCTAATCAAGGCTCTATGAATAACATAGCAAGAGATATTCACTGCATCTATCCAAAAGAACTTAGGAAGAAAACTATCATGAAGCACAGTTCTTGTCATTTCTTCTAAAGGTCTATTCTTCCTCTCAATAATTCCATTTTGTTAAGGGGTTCTAGGGGAAGAGAAATTATGTTTAATACCATTCTTAATATAGTAATAAGTAAAATCATGATTTTCAAACTCTCCACCATGGTCACTCTGGATGCTTACTATTATTATTCCTTTTTGATTTTGGATCGACTTAACAAGCTTTTAGAAAGCTTGAAAAGTAGCACTTTTTTTAGCAAGAAATAATGTCCATGTATACCTTGAATAATCATTAACAATTATAAGTACATAGTAATTTTCACCATGAATTCTTATCCTTGATGGATCGATCAAGTCTATGTGAAGTAATTGAAGTAGTCTTGATGTAAACACAAAATTTTAGTTTAAAAGATATTTTTACTTATTTACCCTTTTGACATACATCGTATAATTTATCTTTGATGTACTTAAACTTAGGCAAACCAATAACCAAATAGTTTTTTATGAGTTTCCTAATGAGGTCCATACTTGCATGTGCAAGTCTTTTATGCCAAATCCAAGAATCATTATTTATACCAACCAAACACTTAGAATCAATACTAGGTCAGTCTCAATGTTAACCATATAAATATTGTAAAACTTTTTGCTAAACTAACTTAATTTACTTGTCATTCAAGCTCTTAATTATGCAACAAGTGAAGTGAAAAGTGACTTTATTCTTCTTCTCAGAAAATTGGCTAATACTAAGAAAATTATATTTGACCCTTTAACTAACATGACATTTTCAATACAAAGGGTTCTTACCACCCTATCTTTACCTGTTACCTTTCCTTTGGCATTATCTTTAAAAGTGGTATTCACCATCAAGGTGAGTTAATGACAAGAATTTGAATTTGTCACTAGTTATATGTTAGGAGCATCCACTATTAAGAAGACACATGTCACTTTGGGATCTCCCATACACCTACACAATGAAAATCACACTTTGGATATGGGTACCCAAGTCGTCTTGGGTCTTTGAAGGTCAGTCCCACTAAATGAAGTTGCTGGAACCTAAATCAACTTCTCAACACTAGTAACATAAGTGCATAAGAGTGAATCCCATGGCCTCTTTGTCTACACTAGAAACATGTTATATAAGGTTGGTTCCCCATGATTTTCCTATCAATGAGGTTTTTGTAAAAAAAAGTTTTTGCACACTTGACTTATATCTAAGTTCCTTTTTGTTGAAATCACACATTTGGCTTCCAAGTAATGCATCAAGTGATTTCTTACCATTTATGATTTTTTCAAGCATCTTATTCAAATCATCAATTTTTGACTTGAGAATTTCACAAATGGCATACATTTGTGATGATAACTTAAGGTTTTCAACTTCTTTCAATAAACCATTATTTTCTTTTTGTAAATTTTCAATGTTGTCTTCCAAGGAAGCAATAATTTTCTCTGAAAGATTAACATTCATTTTGGCCTTAAGCAAATCAATACATAACTCTTTATATCAATCATCAACGTCATCAATAGATTGGGTAGAATTATTATCATTTACTTTAACATTATTATCTCCCATAACCATGAGACAAAGCTATGCCTCATCATCCTTTTCTTTATCACAAGAGGAATCAATCTCGGTTGCTTGTTTTTCTTCTCTTATTCTCCACTTGTTTCCTGAGATACATGGGAAAATTGTATTTGATGTGTCCCAACTTTTTACACTCAAAATTAGTGGGGCTAGATTAATTGCTTTACTCACCTCTTTTGTATTTTTTCTAAGGAAAGAAGGCTTCTTTCTTCCATGAAATTTGTGAGATTTTAAAAGCCTTTGGTACTTCTCTGTGAGAGTAGCCAAATGATCTTTTATAGATGTGTCATTAAGATCATCCAAACTATCCAATTTATTATCATCCTTTTCATAAGCTGTAGCAGCTTTGAGAGCAAGATTTTTCCTTCTTCTATTATCACTATTTGACTTTGAGTACCTATTGAGTTCCATCTTATGCTTTTCCAAGTTACCAAATAGATCTTGCAAAGAAGGCATGCTCATTTTCATTGATTCCTTTATAGCCATAATTTTTGATTGCCATATGATCGTCAAGAAGTGAATGACTTTATGGATTAAATCAACCTTGACGAACATAATTTATACCTATTTTATATCCCAATATACTTATTATTTTGTTATATTTTTATGCTTAATTGGATACTTGAAACTAGTATTGTGGTTTGCTCGATTTTTGTGCTTAATTAAATTTATTTAATAAATTTATATTATTTCAAAGTATTTTAGGTTTTTAGGCATATCTTGAGTTCTGGACCTCTTTTTTTTTACTGATTCTTATGTATTTGAAAATCTAACAGAAAAATATAAAAATGTCATGAAGAGTCCTTTGCCTAGTTCAGCCATATTAGAAGTCAAATAAAGCCTACAAACTGGAATAGAGTGCTAACTTGTGGCCTAGAACTAGTTTCGATAATTTCTTCATAAGTGGAGCTCCACGCATCATTTTGGTGCAAACTCAAGCCTATAAGATAGCTAAGATCCATTCCATCAATTTTCATGAAAATTTCAAACTATACCATTTTGAATTAGTTTCATGGCTATGGACTTAAGTGGTAAATTCTATTATGGGTTAGATGGTTTTAGAAAGCTGTCTCAGTTTTTGGCCCATAACTTGAGTTAGGAATCAAGTTTTTATGCAAAGTTAAGGCCATTTATCTCTTAAGTAACTAAGCTATATTTTATATGGAAGGAGCCATAGCCAATTAAGCTTCCTTCTAACCCTAATCAGTAGCCTAATCAAGAGGCTATATAATGAGCCTATAAATACTAACCTGAGCCTTAATTATAATAACTTTTACATTCATTTTTGTGTTATCTCTAATTTTAGGAGGAAAGGGGCTTTACTAGGGCAAGACTCTAGCTCTAATTAAGTTTTCTCTTTTCTTTTTACTTCCCTTTCTATTTTTATATTAATGTATAGTTAAACTCTTACCCCAATCTAAGGAAATTTCTACACCAATTCTTTTGTTAGTTGTGAGACTTGTTTTTCTTGTCAATGTATTCCTAATTTAATTATCTTGAATCTTTGTTTTTACTACTTATAAGTGCAATGGATGGTTAATTAAAGGGTTCATTAATTAATTGTTCAAAGTGATTTAATGTTAGCTGAATTTCTATAGATAATTTCATTATTTGTGGTTATTTGGTTATGAGACAGCAATAAGGTTTTGATTTGCTACTTGGGCAAATCAATTCTCCTAGAGAATTGAGTGTAATTAGTTAATTTGTTGTTGGGGTGAATTAATTAAGTAGACTTAGTGTTTTTAGAACATTATGCTATTGGTAAGCTGGTTGAAGTGCTGGGCTTGAACTGATTTAGCAATAAGGGTTCATCAAATGCTAGGCTTAGTTGGCAAAATTAGGAAAAAATTAACAAGGATTAATTAGGTGTTGGCCTTTAGTAGTTTCTTGGTGAAGTAGTCAAAGTAGGAATGAAATAATAGTATCAAGGATCAGTCATTGAATTGGTTGTAGAAATCCCTTAGATTGAGCTTTTCTCTATTAGTTTTCCCTTTTTCTTATTTTTGTTTTGCATGCATTCAACTTGTTTGTTTTAGTTCCTAGTCTAGATAATATCCAAGCCCCCCCCTAATTTTATTACACTACAAAACATAGAAATCAATCTCTAGTCTTTTCAGAGTCGACCCAAACTCATCCTAGATACTAGCTTAGGTAGCTAAGCATTATTATCTTCGTCATTCTTAAAAACCATCAAATTTTTTCATTTTCAAATTTCTTACCAAGAATGTTCAAATGATTAACAATTGTAATGAACCTTTGCACCTTGATTGATTCAACATCATTCATTTTGAAAAGCTCATATTGAGATACAAACGTGTAAGCCTTAGATGTCTTGACTTAGGTAGTACCTATATGAGCTACTTCAAGAACATTCTACATGTCTTTAGCAGTGGAACAGTTGGATATTCTCTAATACTCACTAGGCCATAGTGAACTGGACACAATCCATTTGACCTCAAAAGTGAAAAGGTGTTTTTTTCTATTCATCCCCATTCCAATCACTTTTAGGTTTTAAAAAGGTTAGACTATTTTCAAGTATTGTCCAAAGATTGTATCCATTTTCCACTATTTCTCACATGTTAGTATCAATGGCCTTAATGAAATCCTTTATCTTTTGTTTTTAGTGTGTATATTATTGTCCATTGAATCTAAGGGATTTATTCAACAGAGGTGGTTACACCTAACAACAAGAGCTAAACTTTGATGCTAATTATAGTTGACAATTCGACCAAGAGAGGATGAATTGATTTTAGGATTTCTTAACTTTTCAAATCATTTTTCAAAAAGCCCTTTTCAAATTTCAAATAATTTCAATACTTTGGAAACAAATGACTAATAATCCCATAAATCAACTTTAGCAATCTAAAACTCAACACATTAATTTCTTAACAATAACTTGAACAACAATGAAAATCAAGAACATAAAGTGTAGAAAAATAAATTGCAAAAAAAATAAAGGAGTAAGAATAGAGATATTCAAATGTAGATTTTTATAGCGGTTCTCCATTAAAGATCCTCCAAGGTATACATCCACTCTTCAAACTTGAAACAAGCTTAGGTTCACTAAGATTTGAGCTTCCAAGTTTGAAACAAGCATAAGCAGAACCCTTTAAAATGATTGTATACCCCAACAATTGGAAACCTTTCGAGATATCTCACTCAATGTAAAGATACAAGAGATGCCACAGTCTTGCTAGCCTAGGGTTTGCTAGCCCTAAAATTTACCCATAAATTTGAGATAAAATGGAAGAGAATAATAAAAGCTTAAAAGTTCATAATATAAATTGAAGCTTTAGAGGTAAAAAAAATTATTCAAATCTAACTTAAAAAGATGTAAAAGAATAAATAGGTGATGCTTTGAAGAAATGGGTAGTATTTATCTCTTGGAATTTAAGGTTCACATGAGGAAAAGAAAGCATAGATTATTTATAGTGAGAGAGCAATAAGAAACTGTTATTTCAAAGTTTTAATCCAGTTGAGTCAACTTATGAGTAGATTCATGTGAGGAAAATTTTAAATTATGAGTTGACTTACAAAGAATGCAATGCTCTCTATGAAATATTTTGCTTTCATGAGTCAATTTGTAATTTGACTTGTCTGCCTAGCCTCAGGATGGTGCGATTTGACTAACGTACATAGTTTAAAAATCATGAATCAAATAGCCCATAAAGCAATGCTCTTAGGCAAAATTCAAAGGCTTGCAATTCAAATTATGTGTGCAGTTTAAAAACTATGACTGAATCACCTACAATGCTATGCTCTCTAGTAAAATCCAAAGGGCTATGATTTGATTCATGAAGAATTTGCAAAATTTAAATTGTTCTTTTGAAATTTTTTGAATAAAAGCATTTCTTTCGAAACAAAAATATATTTTTCAAGTGTAAAACCTTTAAAATCATTTAAGAGAGTGGAGAAATACTTTTGAAGAAGTTTTCCAAAAATGTTTAAACAAATCCTTTAAGGCAAATGCTTCTTAAAATTAGCTTAAACCTTTACCTCAATTCAAATAAATCATAAACTTTACATCAAATTTATCCTAAACCTAATCTAAGTCTTTATCAAGCATTCCAAGGCTTTCCAAGATAAGAACATTGAAATTCAAACAATTAGCACATTCAAAATATTTGTTATCATAAAAAAAATTATAAATATTTTGAAAATAAGGGCTAGACTCAACAAATTCTAAATTTTGTTAGTTTAAGGTTTTGATTTCTTAGTTTTTAAAGTTGGTATGGACAAAATCCAACTACCTCAAAGTTGATGGGGTATTTTACATTTTCCCTAGTTATATATATATATATATATATATTAGCAAAAACTCTAGATCACAATTTATATTCAAATGTTAGCATAAATTTCATAGAGGCAATGGTAATTTTCAATTCATATTTCCATCCTTACTTTCCTCTAGGCTCTGATACCAGAATTGGAGAAGCCTTGAGGGAGAGTTAAGAAAGCTAAAATAAATGAACCATAGTTAGATTGCTAAATGAAGATGTAGATGTAGATAGTAATTGAATGTGAACATAATTTTTATTAAAATTTGAAAACTAGAAAGAAAGCTTACAAGAGGAATTTGAGATTTGCTTTGTAGAAATTAGTTGGTTCCTACCTTAGCATTCTTATGGAATCACAGGCATTCTTCAAACCATTACATAGTTTCATATTTATGGGCTTTATTTGCATATTTGTAGGATGCCCACCATTTGATAGAACCTCTTCTTTGGAGTATTGATAATTTGGAGTAAGGATTCTCCTTGGAATATTGGTATTCCTAGGAGTATACCCACAATAGACCAATTTCTAAATAAAATTACAGAAGAATATGAAGATTCCCATAATTTAAGTTATTAGAATAAGAACAAAAAACTTTCTATCCTTTCTTGACATTTTGGGAAAAAATTGCAGGAATTGGTTCAAAGATATCCCACCATCTAAAATACCAATTTGGAAATTTGTATTTAGAATTTTCATTGAAGAAGAACAACCATGAATGCTTTTGGTTTTTATTTTGAAAATAAGCTATATTATACTAGGCCTTTTGATAATCCCAATATGTAAAACTAAGTGAATCATAAGGGATAAATAATTTCTTTTGTTGATGAGAACTTTGCCCTTAATTTGTTATGAAAAAAAATTTCTCAATTCAAAAATTCAAATAAGTTATTAAAGCTGAATCAGTTTTAGATTTACAATATTTTATCTCCATCAATTTTGTATAAACTAAAATTAACTTATAAAACTATCGATCATTAGTCAATACTTCGAGCAAGTAGTGCCATTCTTTTAGGAAGATCTTGAAATGAATACTTCTAGGATTTTCATACCAAAACTTTGGTTCCATTTTGACTATATTATGATGATTTGGTTTTGGGTGATATTGGGTAATTATTTTGGCTAGCTTAGGATTTGAAAAGGTTACCACTGCTTTTGAAGAAGATTTGATGGTTATCTTTTGGTTCTTTTGACTTGTAATGGCTTGAAAGATTTTTGATTGATTGAGGAGCAAAGATTTAGTATCCTTTTCATCAATGATATCTATCCATGACTCCTTGGCTAAGGATAAAGGAATTTAGGTGGCTATTGCTTGTAAGATTTCTATTAGGAGCTAGTAATCTTCTATGTACTACAGTATGGAAGTAGATTTGGAGAGATTCGAGGGAAACTCTTGTATTTGCATCTCTTTGTCTTTTGATTTAGTTAGTGAGTCTATTTTTGAATTCAAATCTAAATGTGGATTCTTGTCATTTTTTTTTTATATTATTTCCCCTGGAGAAATTCCCAAGTAAGGAAGTCTAGAAGAGAATTTAAAGATCCTTTGACATATTAATGTGAAAATCAAAAGTACTTAAAATCGCTTGCCATCTAGCAAATACTTATTTTGAGGCAAGGTTTTTAACATCATTTTGCAAAATGTCTTTTGCAAATTTACAGTCAACTCAAAAAGAAACTTTAAGTTTAATAAATCACTTTAAAAATTTGTTAATACAATGGCTAAAAGTTCTTTTTTGATGGTAGAATAACTTTGCTAGCATGATTCCAAAGCTTTGATGTGAATGCAATGACATGCTCTTTATTATTTTTGACTTGTTTGAGAATGTCACTATAACCTATGTCTGATGCATTTATTTCTATAATTTTTAAAGCAAATAGCTAATAAATTTGTAAACGTGGAAGGCATTTGACATGTAATTTAATTTGTTTAATAATATTTATATGAATATCTATCCAATAAGGAGAATTTTTCTTTAACCAATCATGCAAAGGTTTTATAAAGTTGGACATTTAAGGAAAGAAATCAGAAACATGATTTAAACATCTTAAAAATTTTTGTAATTGAGTTTTATATATATTTTGATAAAGAAATTTTTCAACAAATTAAATTTTCCTTTCTATTGGTGTAATCATTTCTTGGAAATTGTAGTGACAAAGAAACCTAATTTTTGTTTGAAAAAGGGGATTTTCATTTTTAAGACTATAAATCCATTTTTTGAGTGATTTTTAAGAAAATATTGAGGTGTTTAAAGTGTTGATCAATATTTTTAAAGTAAACTAAAACATCATCAATGTATATGATAATAAATTTGATAAAAGGATAATAGATATCATTCATGATCTTTTGAAACTCGATGGGAATTTTAGAGTAAAGGACATTACATTCATTTATACTAGCCAAATGGAATTGTGAATGTTATTTTGTACCTATCATCGGGTTTTATTTGAAGTTGCCAAAATCCAGATTTCACATCAAATTTTGAAAAGATTTTGAAGAATGTAGTTGATTGAGGAAATCCTTTTTATTTGGGATAGGATACCAAATTCATTGAAGAGCTTTGTTAAGAGGTTTGCAATTAATTACAAGCCTTAGTGTTCCCTGTTTTATTTCTACATTTTTATTAATATAAAATGCAGAACATGACCAAGGATTCTTGCTTTTTCTTATGATCTCTCTTGCAAGAAGATAATTAATTTCTTTTTGGCAAAAATATTAAAGTTCTAAATTCATTTGTATTGGACGAATTGTAGTGGGGATTTGCATTTTAGAAAACTCATTTTCATATGATAAATCTATCATATGTTGTTTTCTTCTCCTAAAAGGATTTAGAAGATCCAAAAAAAATTTCCAATTGTATTTGGTATCTATGGATTTAACTTTTCCATGGACAATTAGAGTAACCAATTTTTACTTTATCCTTTTGAAGGATATTTCTTTGAAAAGATAATTTATTTGGTTTTTCTTACATTCTACTAGATTTAATCTCTTAAAACTAGTTTTTTATAAATTGAAAAACTATTTTTTGTCCTAGGTTTTCAATAACTATTCCCTCATTCATTATATAAAATGGCATGAATGGAGATCATAGGATTATCCTGCTAGTCAAATTTCTTACCAATAGAAAAGATGTATTAATTGTGAGAGATGAATTTTCTATTACTTCATCCAAAAGTTTATAATTGATTTGTAACTTAGATCCATTTGCAGATCTTAAACCTTCTTTTTTTTTTCGAAGTATTTTGTTGGTATCAAACTTTCCTATACACAATTAAGGTCAGCACCTATGTCAAACAAGGTAATTATTTCAATTGTATATTCATCTTTTATGATTATTTTAATAGGAATATATCATTTTTGAATAGAGACTTTAGAAATTATTCTCCATAATCATTCTTTTGTAATATCTTCTTTCTATTTTTCTTTATTTTCCATTTTTTTTAAGATTTGAAAGAATTAGATTATAGTATTCCTATTGTTCTTTTGTTTTTGTTTTGAAAGGATTGACTTTAGATTGTAAATCTTATAGGGTTGTAGATTTGGTTCATTTTAAGTTGAATATTGCCAAAACATCTTTGAGATTGTAGTTATTTTTTAAGGGTTGTTTGTAGGAGCTTGAAGGTTTTCTAAAGTTCACTTGAGCTTTTGAAGGTAACTCTTCATTTGTTCATCATTTGGTAAAGAACTAATGGTTTGAACAAGAAGTTCCTATTATTTAGTAAAAGCATTTAGTTTTGATGATGATTCTTTTGTTTTAGAAGTACAAATATCATTAATTTGGATTTGCTTTTCTTAAATTTGATCAACTTCTATTGAGAATTTGTTTGTTTCAGACAATTCTTTAGCCACAGGGGTACTAATTTCTTTTTCGAGCTCAAGATGTCTTATCTTTCTATTTAATCTATGATATGTTGCTATATGATCTAGTTTACATCTAAAGGAAAATGGTCTAATATCTTGATTTGACATAGGAACAAACCTTAACTTTCTTTTGTAGTGTTTCTTCCTTTGAGGCTTTTGTTTTTGCTATTAGCTAGATTTAGCTTGCTTGGCTCTATGCCTATGTTTTGGTTTGAAGGTCTTTGGGCAAGTAAACCCAAATATCTCACAAAAAGATCCTAATTCTTTCCTATTTTGGGTTTTTTTTAGGGCTATTGCCTTTAGATTTTGTCATCTTGATAGATTTGAGGGCTACCTTTTGGACATAGCTAATAAGTTGGGCATATGTGAGCTATTCATAAGGAATTGTTCCATTAAATTGGTTTTTAATTTTCTTCCTAACCTTATCTCCTATGGATCTAGTAAGACCTATAAGGAATTTTTCCTTCTAGAAAGGTTGGTTACAATCTGTTCTGGAGTAGATCCTATTGAAGAATATATGTTTATAGCATCTAAAGTCAAATAAGGTTCTACACTTATGATTTAAAAGCAATTCTATAGATTTGATTTTTATCTTTCTATAAGCTGAGATCTCCTATGAAGTGTTTGTTAATGGTGTATATCAAAGTATTTACAAAGTCAAGAATTGCTTGTCCATCGAAATCTAAAATTGAAAATCTTTGAGCATTTATTTTAACAGAAGCTAAAAGTTGGACTCTTTCTTTTTCAGTAAGATGTTCATCCTACCATCCTTTGACTTAGCCAATAAATCCAGCTATCAAAATATGGACAATAATGGAATCATCACATCCATGAGCAGTTTGGTAAGCAGTACTAACCATGGTCATTTGCTGAAGGGTATTTAGGATTTGATATTTAAACTGGCCATTTATGTTCCATTCATAGATGTTGCCATTATAAGAATTTTGAAGGATTTGAGGCTTTTCTTCTATCACTTGGTTAGGATAAGTGGCCATAGAATAATAAAGTTTTTGTTGGGACTTTCCAATTAGTTTCCTTTTTGATGACTTCTATCCTGGGTTCTTCACATTCTGAAGATATTTGATAGGCTTTATCTAGAGTTTGGAGCCTATTTGTACTAGAAGTTGCCTCAAATTTATTCTTTGGTAGAGGAGTTTCAGGGATTACGATGAAATTTGCTAACTTTAGGTCTATTTGTTTTATTTTGAGATCATTATACTAATTAGATTTGGCTTTTGTGGGAAGATCAACTCCTTTTGTCTATCTTGGGGAAATTATTTATTAGTATGGATGCTTTATTCCTATGGTTTAGAGATATTTATTACTATAGTTGCTTTGTTCCATCAAAGATTGTATATCCCTTGGGGTAATAAATTTAGTATAATCCTTCATCTTGAAAGGTGCTACAAGATTAGGTTCTTTAGTATTTGTGATTTCTATGTTGAAGGTTTTAGGGGTGGTAGCTCAAAAACTAGTCTTTCCCCTTTTTGAGTAATCCAAGTTTGGGTAGTCCTATGGTTTGTACATATAGAACTTCCAAAAGGACAATCTATTTGTTTGGCTTTAGCATACATTTCAAACTAGTCAAAGAAAGGAATATTAGTATCATATTGGTTCATAAAATCATAATAAAATTTTTGGATATTTGTTATGGAATCTCGTATGAAATGTCCAAAAAAACAAGGTTCTTTGAGAAGTGAGTTCATTAGAGTAAAACTACTTCCTCAAAGACTCCTTACCAATTTGATAAACCTTTATTAAAATATTTTGGTAGTAAATCATTTGGGTTCTAAATCGTCTTTCATTAGTTAAGAGTAAGTTGGAGATTGGACAGATTCATTCGATTCATCATTATCATCAGCTTTCTCCTTTTCTTTTAGACCCTTTTAAGTATATATGGGTTTTGGGATCCTAGAGTTGTTCTTTAGTCTTTGTAAGTGGATTGTGGAAATGGTTGAGGTCACTGAGGCTACTAATGAGCAAGAGTGTCATGGTGGCCTAATATTGTCATTTCTAATTAGACTATTTGGTCCTATAGAAGAGCTTTCTTTGGACAATCCTAACGCAATAATTTTGGGAATATTAGTCCTAAATCTACTTCTATAAAAGATATCTTAACTTTATTAGAGGAATATTGGATGATTATAGAAATTTTGGGTGCTTGGATTTCTTGTGGAGCAGCTACCTTTTCTAAAGCCCACCTCTCTGGGTATTCTATGGTTTCCAAGGGTACAATAGTAAAGACTAAGAGATTTGCTTTTGTCATGTCTGTGAGGAAGTAGGTAGTTTCTCCTTTCCTATTGGGTGGTTTGATAACTCTAGAAGATGTGAAGTCTTGTAATATTTGTATTGAATCCTATACATAATTATCACATGTATTGCTCCTAACTTCATCCTATAGCCATGGAATTTGGCATTAAGAACGATGATGTCTTTTGGATTTTCATCCCTAAGACATATTGATATGTCTAGGAAATAGTTAAAATATACTGGTCTTTTAGAGATACTAGTTTCTACTACTCCTAAGACAGATTCATGGAAGTCTTCAAATTGGTCATCTCTAAGATAGAGGAGGATCGAGTTACTCAATCCTATTTTATGCATAGATTTTGCAATCATTTGTATGCATCCTATATGCATGTAGTTATATTTGGATTTGTGATTTCTAATAGATTTAGTTGAAAAAAGGGTAAATTACTCTTCTATTAGATCTAAAGCTATCACTTCTTCAACAGTTCTAACAATATAGTCAATTTTGCTAAAAAAGGAGAAAGGTTTGTGAAATTCTTTGTTTGGGATTTTTGGTAATTCCCAGTCATCATTCTTTTGGTTGATATCCTCAAAATGGATTTCTTCTTTGAAAATTGAATTTGAATCATTTTTCATTTTGATGGAGGAAGATGATGGGCATGCAAAGAAAGTCATGTGGGATGATAAAGAACGAAACATATAAATAGAATAATTTCCTCCTATCCAATATCAAAGCTTTTAGATTCCATAAGGATATTAGTATGAACAGCAAATTACAATTGCCATATAAATTATATGCTAATATGCCAACATGAACTTTTGTATTTGGATTTCCTAGTTTGATCTTAAGTCTAATATGAGAACACAAGTGACAGAAGCTACCATATCTCAACCCAGTATGAGATTTGTACCTCATTACAAACTTATGTTTTACTGCATGCTATCGATTCTCTATATCACAATTCATATTCAAATATTTGCATAAACTTCATAAAGCCAATAGTAATTCTCAATTCATATTTTCTATGAAGTAAGAGATGAATATGTTATTTAATTGACCAATAATTATCAAAATAGAGGAAGTAGGACTTTTTGGAAAGTTCTATTCCCCATAAAATATAAAAAATTACTTACCTAATATTCTTTATTCTTTAGGCAAAAGAACTTTTGCAGGAACTTTTAATTCTTAGCTAAATAACTATATGGCCAAATTTTCAACACTTGATAGATAGCGGAAAAGCGCGGGATTCAAAGAAGTGTTGGTAAATCTAAGACTGCAATTATTACAGACAAGGTCTCCTCGCACCATTCTCATTTGAAAACCTGTTTGGTTTATCTGCAGGACCCTGAAACTTTGTGATCCGATTTGGATTGAAGTGCTTCGATTGTTGAGGAACTCTAGTTCGAACCATTAATGCCCACAATAATAGCGTTGGCTCTGTCCCTAGAAAGGGTAGCTCATGTTAGCTGATGTTTGTGACAACTCCACAACTGTATGGTGACTATGGATGCAAAGAAGGTGATAATATGGATATCCGTTATAACGAAGTGGTCATCAAGGAAAGGGATACATATGTTAGAGAAATGCTTTGTGCTGTTAATGAAGTGACTAAGATAGAATAACTATTATATTGATTAAATTCCATTGCATCGGAATAAAAAAACATTCATGATTAAATTCTATGATTCATCAAGAATTTGTGTGAAATCTTTTACGTTAACATATCAAATATAAATTTATAAAATAAAATTAAATAGTTTGAATATAATATGGTATACTTTGTTTTTAATAAAAAAAATTTATTATAAGTTAAGAATTTAATATAAAAGGTATTAATTAATTATATATCTTATTTGTCAAATAAAAATATTCTAAAATTAAAATCAAATTTAATTAAGTTTTCAAATGTCATATTTCAAACTGAATATATATTTATCAATTATAATTGCGATATGGCATAATATAAATAGTATTAATTTATTTTTAATTAATATACTTTAAAATATAAATCAATACTTTAATATAGAAATATATATTAATTACATATGTCATTCTGTTAATGAAAATAATCAATTTGGAACAATTGGATTGAAATTTTGTGGATACTTAATTAACAATAAAAATCATAATGTTACAATTTTAATTATTGAGACTTATTATAAATTTGATCGAATGATTTAATAATGACATAAGTGCTTGAGTTATGCACAAGTCATTTACAAAAAATTTTGCACTGAAATTGATATAAAAAAATGAAAGGAAAACAATTATGCATAAAAATAATGAAATTATTTAAAATGTTAAAAATATTAAAATTAAATATGTTAAATTTTTTAATAAAGAAATTAATTAATTATGAAATCATAAAAATACATTTATACATGGTAAAAATATAGTCATACTCTATTTTGTTAATCAATATTCACGGCCTTATTTATACTTCAATCTACTTATTTTATAATTTTATTTATGCACATTTTGAAATCTCCATACATATGATTATTTAAAATGTTGTGGGTAAATTTATGACCTCCAAATATTTATATTCTCATCTCTTTTTACCGTAAAATTTTTTCATTTTTTCTAATACTAAATCTTGTACATGGCACGGGTATTGTATGTTTGTCCAAATTTTTATATGTTTAATTTTCATTGTGTCAATGTTATGATATGAATATTACTTTTAGAATTAATGATATTTTAATTTATTTCTAATTTGGCAGAATTAAAAAATTTAATTTGATTGTAAGTTCTTCATTCAAAGTTATTTGGGTGAAGATATATACTAGTCTTTTATGAGATGAAATATGAAATTAATTATCCTATAATTGTATCAATTGTTTTTTTGGAAGTTACTATTTTATTAACTTTTATAAATGCATTTTAATAAACTGTCAAGTCATGAATCATAAAGTTGTTATTTGAATTTAATATTGCCATTGACTTTATTATCAATTGTCTCTATGTAATATGTTTGGGGATTATGTTTATAGAAAAGTTAATTAACCAATTCAAAATCAAAATATATTCATATAGAGATCATATTGCATTAACTATCCATTAAGGCATCCATAATTAGGTTAATACCACTAAAGTGATTGATTGCTCTTTAATCAATTTTACCCTTATATTATCTTTTTTCTAGGCATATCTTGATATTGGAGTAGTTGAGTAACCTATCAGATTCCGAATCTTTTCACATTAAAAAATGATCCATTAAAATACTATTTTTTAGCTCTTAAATTACTATTGATCTTACATTCATACTATAGCTAAATTATACCCTATAAAAGTTATTGTTCTTTTTTTCTTGACTTTGTATTCATTTTAATATTATATTAATAGGAATATTGATCTAACTTCATATATAAAATTGAAACACGAATTGTGTAAATTAATATTCTTTTTTTTAATATTAATCATTTCTATCATATTCCATTTTGTTTTTCAACGTTCACATCCAGCTTAATTTCCATTTCAGTCTACTCAATTTACAATTCTTATTATGTGCATTTTAGAATATCATTATACATGAATTATTTAACAAGTTTTGGACAAATTCATGGCCTCCAAATTTTATATACTTCTTTATTTTTCTCTTATAATTTTTATTCATTTTTTCTAACAGCTTGATATCATGCTTGGCACAGATACTTCAAATTTTTCCATGCACATAATGTCCGAATTAAATTACCTTTGAAGAAAAATAATATCTAAATAATATGAAAAATGTCATATCATCAAATATTTGCTATAAATGTCGATCTGCATGTTGTTTTTGTTGAACAAATATTAATAAATTTGGATAGAATTAGAATACCAATTAAACAATGATTAATCAAAGATTATTCCTATACCTGCCATTGAATTAGAAAAGAGTGATTGATTAGGTCTTCCCTCCAAATCTATTATGTAGCATCAATGGGACGAACGTGATAAAAACCCTCAACAGTAAAAAAAGCTAAGTGTAAAGTGGTGTGTCTATTGTAAAGTGGATGGGGACCTAACCCTATTTTAATCAACCATACTAAGACTCTCCCATTAAGAGTTTAGTGCGTCTAGGCTTACACTGGTTGCCTACACATAAGTTTACTAAGACTTTAGATAATGTCCATAAAATTGGACATTAAATAAAAATATCTAGGGTCACAACTTAACCCTTTTTTATAAAAAAAAAAAAAAAAAAAACATACTCAATTAATGTTGTCCATATAATTGGAAAATTGCAACATTCTCCCACTTGGACAACATTAATCATAATTAATTTAATTTTATAAAACATCTTATTTTAAAAAATGACTCTTAGGCGAAGGACTAATTTTTAAACATATGTGGCCAAAATTTTGAAAATACACCACCTTAGAGATGACGGCTTAAAATTGACTCAAGTCCAGTGTAGCCAGTGATATTGAAACACAGTAGTAATTGCATTTTTTTTTTTTACTAATACAAGACCTTTCGTGGTTACAAATACCACAAACCACACAGACTAAGTCACTGATGTGATAGGGTATCATGAAAGATAGCATAAAAAATGTGATCAAAGCAAACCATGCTCATCTTTCATGTCAATACTCAATGGTTTCTCAACAAAAATCAAAATAAGTAAGAGAAATTAACTTGCAAAATCCAAAGCCAAAACATCTCAAAAATGCTAATAGGTGTCGATCTAAAGACAACAAAATATGCACAGGAACTAACAACTAACATTAAGTCTTAATCCTCATAAGGTATCATATAGCAAAATATATTAGACTTGATAACAAGTCTAATATAAGGCAAGTCTCTTTATCCCAACATAGTGCCAATAAGAGACTATATAGAAAAGAATAGGATCTAGCAACTAACATCGAGTTTTAGTTCTCATAAAATGATAACAATTCAGTACATTGTAGATGATAAATGTATCTATACAAGCTACATACATTACATATCATAAACATAAATTATCAAATATCAATACAACCAAGAGAAAACATATGTCAAAACATATTATAAGAACGCATAAATCTAGATAACATAAGAGTGTGTCATATAACAAAAATGCTTCCACTAACCAAGGACATCAAAAGAATCCACAACATCCATGTTTATAACATGTTTATGAAAAATTGCAAGCTTAAGTCCTTTAGTTAAGGGATTTGCTAACATAACATCCATTTAAATACACTTAACAACTATGTCTCTTTTCTTCACAAGATCTCTAACCATCAGGTACTTTAATTCCAAATTTTAAGCCTATGGGAACTTTTGTTGTTTTTGGTGAAGAATACTATGACATTATTCTCACAATAAAGTTTTAGTGGTCTAGTAATAGAATCAGCGACCTGAACTCCTAAAATGAATTTTCTCAACCAAACAACTTGTGAAGCAGCACTATAGCAAGTAATAAACTCCACTTGCATGGTGGAAGAAGTTGTTAAGGTTTGCTTAACACATTTTTAGAATATAGCACCTCAAGCCATCATGAACATGTAACCTAAAGTAGACTTCATATCACCAGAATGTCTAGTAAAATCTGAATCTGCATAGTTGATTACTTCAAGGTTGTTGACCTTCCTGTAACCAAACATATAGTCCATGGTCTTTTATAAATGCACATTACTTTCTTGGTAGCACACCAATGATCTCTGCCAAGATTTGATCAATACTTGCAAAGAATTGCAACTATAAAAGCTAAATTTGGTCTAGTGCAAACCTGAATATATATTAAACTTCCCATTACACTTCTATAAGGGACATTTTTTATTGACTACCTTTTAGTGTCATTTATTGGGCACTACTTGTTGCTAAACTTGTCATCTTTGATGATTGGAACAACCCCAGGTTTATAGCTTTACATTTCAAATCTTTCAAAAAAATTTCCAATGCTCTCTGAGACAAACCTAGCAAATTATGAGTTTTGTCTTTGTGAATCTGTGTCCCCAAAATAAATGATGCCTTTCTAAGATCTTTCATGCTAAAAGTTCTAGACAACATCTATTTTGTATCATGAAGTAGCCCCAAGCTATTGCTAGTTAGGAGAATATCATCGACATACAACACAAGGAAAATGAAACTACTTCCACTGGCTTTGAGATAAATACACTGATTAACTTTATTTTTAGCAAAGCCCAAGGTATTAACCAACTTTTCAAACTTTAGATACCATTGTCGAGATAATTATTTTAAGCCATATATCAAATTCCACAGTTTGCACATCATATGCTCACTCCCTCTCACTTGAAAACCTTTAGGTTGTTTCATAAAAACTTCCTTTCCACCATTGTCTACTAGTGGAATGCCAAATCAAAATGTTCTACTAAAGCCATGATAATCCTGAAAGAGTCTTTCTTATTCTTGTAAACCCATTTACAATAAATATCTTTGTAGTTCTTTGGAATTTCAACAAGCTCCCATACTTCATTATTGATCATGGATTGAATTTCTTCCTTCATGGCATTCATCCACAAATCAAACTATTGGCAGTTTACAACTTGACTACATGAAGTCGAATCAACAACATGTCCAATGTTATACTCACTTTCACAAAGATAGACATAATAGTCATAAGAAATCACCACTTTTCTATGTCTAGATGACTTATGGACCAGAATCTACATTGTAGTTTCAATAGGTAGAGGATCCTAAGTAAGAGCTGTCACAGGACGCTCAACATTAGATAGAGCAAGTACTAGAGGATTAATATTCTAATGTGTTTTAATATGAGCAAGTGTAGATGTAATAATTTGATTAGGTAAAGGTTGAGGAATAGAGATAGTGACAATCTCTCTTTTTATTTCAATGTGCCTTAGACTTAATGCCATATCAAATACATCAAGCTCAAGAAATTTTATAGTTATAGAATCAACTATCCTTATACCTTTTGTAGGGCAATAGCACTTTCATCCTTTTGCACAATCAAGATATACAATGAAGTAACAACGAACCGATCTTGGATCAAGCTTTTTTCTCAATTGGGTTGTAAACTTTCACCTCATAAGGACATCACCAAATCCAAAAGTGATTTAGGCTTAGTTTCTTATCGGTCTAAAGCTTGAAAGGAGTTTAAGGTACAAATTTGCTAGGAACTTGGTTAAGGATATACAAAGAAGTTTCGATTACATCACCCCAAAGAAATTCTGGCATATTAGATCTGCTCATCATGCTCCTCATCATGTCCTTAAGAGTGTGATTACACCTTTTGATAATGCCATTTTGCTCAGGACTATTAGGCTTAGTGTACTATAAAACAATTCCATAGTCCTATAGAAAACTGGCAAACAATCTCATATACTATCCAGACATATCATGTTTGCATATATTCACTACCTTGGTCAGATCTCACATTCTTGATAACTTTTCCTAATTACTTTTTAACTTTAATTTTGAAAATCTTAAAGTTTTGAAGTGCATCATATTTCTCCTTTATTAAATAAAGATAGCTCTATCAAGAAAATTCATTAATGAATGTGATAAAAAAAATGACAACCAAAAATAATAGGAGAATATAGTCTAGATATATCAGTGTGAATTTGTTGGTGTATGCCCTAAGAGCCAATCACAGGATGATTATATAAGCATACATTGTATTGTATTTTATTTTATATATATGAGGCATTTTAAATTATTATGTTTTTTTTCTATATCTACATAATATGAATGAATATAATATTTGTCTTAAAGATAGTTGTTTTTATAAACACTATTCTTAAATGTCCCTAGTTAAGTATTATTGTGAATTAGGATAATAATGATACATGGAGACCAGTATGTATATTGGCTGATGACCAAATCTTATGGCTCATAGATATGAGATATCAAACTAACAAATGGGTACATGTTGGAGATCAAGTGTACTGGACAAACCCGCCATGAAAATGTTACATGAATTGTTGTATGAGTGTCATAAGCAATTTCCATAATGACAATAGTGCATATGATCCTTTGATATGAGATCACTATGGTTCCCCACATGAGAATTTATATACTTTGATACCACCTAATGTAATCTATGATAGGGTTGGCTACAAAGTTATTTGTTGGGTATACTACCAATCATGCAGAAGGATATGAGTGACTTAGATGGGATTTTGTCCCTCATTTATGAGATGGGTGATATCTGTAGGCCTATGATTAAGTATGACTACAAAATGTATCGTTATGCCTAAATGAGTCAATATGTCATATTGATCTCATTTGTTTTAGGTTTGTTAACTCAGGGAACAAGAAATACAAAGATTGAACTATAAAAAGGGTGATATGTTCCATGCCTTGAGTTCAGCCTAGATATCAAAGACAAAGGGACTAGACTACATGGAATCACTGGTCATGAAAAGGTTATGTCAAATCATTAACATTCTCATCACTTAGGTATTAGTTATGTATTGTTAGATACCACTCATTGTTTATGATTCTAAAATATGATTTTAGGATCACTGCCAATGTGTTGGGAACCTATAAGCTCATACACAAACAACGAGTAAAAAATTGGAGTTATTGTAGTATTATTGGGACTCCTAGTTAAACTAGAACTCCTAATTTGGATAAAGCTAATGTGATTTAGCTTTTACTAAAGTTATAATACATTGGACTGATTATAGACTAGAGTCATTCATTAGACCTAGCCAATATTTCAAGGCTAATGTATTCAACTATCATGATACATTAGACTAATTATTAACTAAAGTCATTCATTAGACCTAGCTAATAATCCAAGGCCAATGTATTCAACTATCATGCTACATATTGACTGATTATTAACTAAAATCATTCATTAGTCCCAACCAATAATCCAAGTCCAATGTATTCAACTCTCTTAAGGAGTTTTAGTTAGAAACTACCTATAAATATAATCCTATGAAATCCTAGCAAAATAATCTAGTGCATAGATAAAAGGAATATAAGAGAGGCAAAATCAAAACAAATCCAGTTGTTAGCACTTTGTGAGAGTTGAATTGCTCCATCTAATTCATTCATAGATTGGAGTTGTTGGTTAGCTCGTATAGATACCATAGAGACACAACTCTATTGAATTGTATTCATGATTCAGATCATGGTTGAGTTCGTAATTTAGATCATGGTTGTGTTCATGATTCAAAATTGCAAAGGTATGATCGAATATGTTCATATATGGTGACAAAGGTGGTTGTGATTTTGATGATTATGCAACATGATTTTTTGTCACACTATAAAGGTAATGACAATTGCTACTGATTTATAGGTTTCTTCACATGGATTCTTCATGGCTTTCAGAGGATTTGTTTTAATTTTCTACTATGCATGCTCCTTCGAAACCCAATAGTGGTATCAAAGCCATTTGCAAAACCATAATCAGATTATGTGTTTTTATATGTTTTAATTACTAAATTAATTGTAGGCATATATATTAATTAAGGTTTTGAATTAATTTATACATGTGAGACATATATATATACATACATATTATTTCATTTTAATGAGATTAAAAGCAAACAAAAAACATATTTGATGTTTACGTTAATAGGGATTATAATTGGAAACTTGAATCTAGACCTCATTTTAAAATCAATTAGTTTAAATATGTGCTATATGGTGCATGGTGCATAGTTATGGCCCTTTTACCCCAATGTGATTAGATTGCTATTTTATTTTAAATATGGTTGTAATTTTTAAATACGACCTACATGTTATGCCTTTTTTTTATATTTTTTGGTTGTACATTTTCTCACCTAACTCTCCTTGAATGTAACTCGGGGTTTCTCCATTATTATGTAATTATAAAATAGTGTAGAGTTAAGATAGTCTTGATTTGCATAACCATTATCCATGGAACAATTAGCTATGGAGACAAGGAAGTCAAAGCCATGTAAAGACAACCATGAAAAGGCATTTGGAGAAGATGTTTTACCCAGGTTGACCTATTGATCTTCTCACTTAAGAGGATCAATGTAGTTAGGCCATAACTATGTCAACTTTTACTTTATGCTTTATTTTGATGTATGAGATATGTTATAATCATGCATGTATGAATGGCTAATAATGTTGAGATCTAATATATATATATATATATATAAATCCCTCAAAGTAAAATATTAAGTCACTAATAAACCATGAAGCCTTCCAATGGCTAGCACTTGTCAAGTCCTTGATTGACATCGGGTAGGTTTGCCAAAGCAAGGTACCTCATCTATCTTGGTAAAACACGATAGGATAATAATGATATCCAATTTCTAACTATTAGGTATGACTTAACTAGGCTATCTCAATAGGATTAGGGGCCTAGAGGTATAGAGTAAGGCTCAAGTCCATAAGATGGACTAGAACAAGTGTTGTTCACCCAACTATCCAAGAATTGCATATGATGTGATTGGTAAGTGTTACCTACATAAATAGCTAAAACTTTGGTGATCAACCAAAGCTAACTCAAGACTAGGTGAAGTATGGATCTTTGCCCACTAGAAAGTCTCATCAATATGACTTTTTGAATTAAGTAAAGGCTATTATTTTGAATGAAATAGTGGGAGGTACATCTAATAAAAGACCTCATTAAATAATTAAGAACATGATACTTATTTCACATATTTCTATTGTAGATACTAATGGCATCAAGCATACTAAATAATCTATCATTGCAATCAGTTCTTGAGAAGGACAAGTTGATTAGGACAAATTTCCTAGACAGGTATAGAAATTTGAGGATAATCCTCAAGCATGAGTGAAAGCTATATGTCCTAAAGTAGCCCATTCTTTAGCCACATGTTGCAAATGCCCTTGAGGGTGAAAAGTGTCAGTCCCAATTCAGACAAGTTAGAATTGATCAAAAAATGTGAAATGAATTAAAGATCTTGCCCTTATCTCATTGGAGATGGATATACACTTGTATCTTATTTATGTTGTTTGGAATTTTCGTGTGTTTAGTGTAAATGTGAGCAATTATGCAGAGAATAAGATGAAGATATCATATTTGCAGAAAAATAAAGATAGTGCAGTAAAATAAAGAATTGAAGACAAATCTTTTAAAGTGGTTCAACTTG